>PVKA01001074.1:0-103602 GCA_004027165.1 Ctenomys sociabilis | reverse complement strand
GTCTGATGAGTGCACAGGAAGACATTTTCTCAAAGAAAATACTACTAAGTTTGACTAATACTAATGACTCATGGGTCCAGAGCACTTTGAGATCTTAATCGATTTCTAAGTGCTCTCTAAATTGGGCAATCTCCACCCCGGTACCTCATCCCTTTCTTTCTCTGTTATTACAAATCCTAGAACCCATGGCATAGTACAGCTCTTTTCAGGCAGCACTTCAAGGTCTCTTCTCCATACTTCTTCCCTTCAGTCCTAACTTCTGCAGAAAGCTCCAATGTAGAACATATAAAATGACAGCAAAATCTCCTTCACAATATGATTGGCCATTTCTCCTATTTTCTGAAAACAATTTAGTGACCCAAATCTGTGAAGCTTAGAAGCAGTGTGAAGTATAATCTGATGTATCCGACTATTAAATTTGCTCATTTACTTTTTTTTTTTTTTTTTTTTTTGTGGAACCAGTTATTGAACTCAGGCCATTGTACTTGCCAGGGACGCACTTATTCCACTGAGCCATCTCCCCGGTTAACCTGAATTTACTCCCTACCTGATATGACTACTACCATGGTGCCAGGATTGCTCATACACTAGCTGTAGGAAGCTACTCTGTTTCATTCCCTATTGTAGAGAGATAGCCCATGAAATGCTAGCATGATGGAATACTGCTCGGTTACTTTTCTCACAATATGGAGACGAAATATCCAATGCCAAAAATGAAGGAAGGAAAGTTTTATTTAGTACACAGTTTGTGGAGCTTTCAGTCCCCACAGTTAGCTTCAAGGCAGGGTGGCACACGGCAAAGGGCAGCAGTTCATGACAGCAAAAGACAGAAAAAGAAACAAGAGCAAAAAGGGAGGAGGAAGAGAGTAAGCCTTTCCATATATTGTATGTAGGCTACCTGCCCCAGGGCGGGTGTAGCACTGACACTCATAATCCCTTCATTGGACCACAAATCAATCGCAAACCCTAGAAGCCTTCCCCCATAACTGCAAGAGGCTATTGGGGAACAACTAGACACAAACCGTAGCAGATATGGAGAAGTATGAATGATTTACTGGGAAAGTTGTGGTAACCTGAAGTCCATGGATTTTCTCTTTAGTACTTTTTCTGATAGCCATACTTTCATAAATATTATTAAGAAACACTATCTTCAGGCTCTTTCTAATCAGCCTAGGCTAGGACCTATCCTCGAGTGCTGAACTTCATACTAGCTTAGCATGAACAACAGCAATAAGGTGTTTAGAGATACAGTGGAATATGCAGCATATGTTCAGTAGTACAAAATGCTGGTTTCCCAGTTACGGCTTTGGAGACTTGAAAAAAAAAACAAAAAACAAATGGTACATTTTTATTTTATATGTGTTCCTGTTACCCAGCTGAAATGAGAAAAGTACAATAATCTTTATGACTGGCTATCAACAAAGACACTGATTAAAGGGCACCCACTTTCTGTTTTTTCTCTCAAAGCCAAGAAATCACTGACACATCTGCTGTCCTCTCCTGAGTATCAGCATGTTCTCAGTGAAAGGTGCAGCTTACATATACATCTTTTAAGACTATGCTCATGGTTTATAGTACTTACATAAGAAAGGCTCTCTGTTTTGCTTCAGACCACTACTCTGTTGCTCCAGACCAAGGAGAAAGAAGGAGAAAGACTTAGGGGACAATATCTGCACCTATGGAAGGTTGACAGCTGATTGTGTTTCCATAGTAGACTATTTCTGTCTAAAGGTTGATGATTAGTATCCTTTTTAGAAGAAAGGGATGGGAGTGAAGTGGATTAATATGAGGTGTAGGTTCAAAGATGATAGGAAACAAGGAGTCAGCAAGGAAATAATGATCAGCAAGTATGAAAATTTACTTCTTTAGCTTATAGCTTGTATTCACTTATAAAATGTTACTTAATTGGAATTGTGGATCAGTCTAGGGTCAGGCCTCAGGTGAGGAAGATGAAAGTGCCTCTTCCCTCTGGGTTCTTATTCATTTAGGAGCTATTAATGCAAACACAGGTTACATGAAGCCAGCAGCAGGAGGGAGCAGGTGCAGAAACTGATGGTCTGCTGAACAGCGAGAACACTATCTTTCTGAGGCTGAGGCCAGGAAATCTTTGCTGAGGAACAATCTTGTATCCATCAAAGAAAACAAGCTAGGGACTCAGTTGGAGTTTCTCTACTTTTAACCTCTTTAATAAGAACATGTTTTACCTCAATAGGCAGCAGAGTGGAAAACAAGCAGGAAGAAAATTATGTTTTTTCAAATCATTAATTTGTCTTCATTCCTAGGACCCACTGAGTACCAAACACCAGATGGGACCACTTTTATTACTTACATTGCCTGTACAACTAAGGGAAAACCAGTGACCAGCAAGTATGAAAATGTACTTTTTTTAGTTCAGATTCTATGAGAGGGCTCTACCAAAGACATTGTTCCTGACATGAATCCTGGGCACTAGAAGGTACATATTTCTCTCTGAGAGAAAATGAAGAAAGGGAAACAGAATTGAATGTACAAGAGGCTTTACCTTCAGCAGCTCTTTTGAAGAAGACCTTGCAGCTGCCACAAGTGAGAGCTCCATAGTGACACCCAGAAGCTTCATCGCCACAGATCAGACAGGTCTTTTGCGGAGGAAAGTAATAGTCGATGGGCAAAACATGGTCTCTGGCATTCTCCAAACTGGAAAGACAAACAGAAAAGAAAGTAGCACACAGTAATGGTTGGCAAAAACAGGAGAGTAAAATTGTAAGGTCATTAGGAGTAAATTGTATGGATAAATTATAATTATTTTAAGTCATTGCTGAAGTGGATCAAGCTGAATTTTCCTGAGACTGCTTCTAAAGATGATTATTATAGTATTTCCTATAGTATGGACTGAAGTTTTTGCAGCCCGATAATGGATCAGGAAGATTCTCTGGTATTATCCAATCTCATGGATTTTATCTATGTAAGGGAGAAATGAAGGCAAGAAATGTGTGGTTAAGCTATGTAATTCAAGGTGGTGGTCAGTCATTATTTACAAAGTAATAAAACATTACCTTATAACCTAACCTCACCCAAAGGAAGACTTATGACCAAACTGACAAATACCAAAATCTGTTTGTTTTTTTCTTTAGTTCCTTGAGCCTCAAATCTCATCTTCATAATACAGATCCTTCTGAGTTGCTACAGTGACAATATAAATCAAATAGTGGTTTTGGGGATGAATACATAAGTGTCATAATTATTACATAAATATTATCATACCATTCTTCATTGTGTTTTTCTCACTTTCATTTTCCTTAGACATCTTTCTAGATCACACGGGCATCATCTTGCCCACATTTTATAAAGTAGAAGAATCCCTATCAGATGCTGTTGTTTAGAAACAATACACAGTGATGTGGGAAATCTTTTGGGCTACTATCAAAACATTTGGTCAGTTTTAAGCTCAGGAATTTCTGAGGCAAGCATGGAGCTTCAGAAGGCATCAAGTCTCACTACCTATCTCCAAGAAGGTCTGTGCCTAAATTCTTCAAGTTGGTAGTGAATAGAAGAGGGCAGAAAGCAATCTTAAAACCTTCACAGTATAGTGAATTTTTAGCCTCCCATAGTAATTAAGTCAGGTTCAAAGAAATTGCACATAAGTCTTCCTAACCAAAGTTCAACTTTTGCCTTTCCTATTTCCTATGTCTATAACTAGAACTCAAATGACCTTGTGCAATAATTTGTCTCCGATGGCAGCAATATAATCCAGAGGAATGAAAACTTATATTGTGTGAATACATCTTACTTACAAACAAATGGAAGAAAAATAAGTGCTAATGGAAGCTTATTTGCTGTGCTGTATGATTTCACAACAACTTGGTGAGCTTGTTTCCTTATTAGTATATCCATTTGGACAGATGAAGAAGTAAAACTGAGGGTACAAGCCCAGGCAATTTGATACCAAGCCCAGAATTATTTGGCTCCATGTCCAACACAGTTTCTTTTATCCTATTGTCTTCTCATTACTCATCTTTACAATCTACCATTGGCTCTTTGGTTACCATGTTCAACACAGTCATCAGAATCCAGCAAAAGCATCAAAAGTCATCTTCTTTTTAATTGCAAGTGAGTAAATAGGACAGGGAAATAGTAAAGAAAATTTTCCCTCAGGCTACATACTATAAGGATCTCATCTCCAAGACACAAGTATCAGCCTTTATTCAAGTTCCAAGTACAACAGAAAATGCTCAAAAAGTTATGTGGATATGCAAACCCAGCCCCTGAGAATAGTGGTCTAGCTTCTTTCCTCTCAAGCCTTTTCCTCTCTGCTCTAACATGAAAGCCATCGGGAGATTGTCCACGAAATCAAGGTTAGCTGGGCCATATATTCGAAAGGAACTTATTTCCAATATGCAATTCATCCAATTGCAAAGAAAGCCATTCTCTTGACTAAAATGTCATTTCCTAGGGTGAAGATTGTGTTGTCATCCTCAGTCTTAAAACAATTAATATAATTTTTACCAGTTTCTTCCTCTCTCCACTTTCTTAACTTCTATAACTAATTAAACAATTCAAATAAAATCAGGAAGACATGTGGCACTCCTCTACATGCCAGGCCATTTTTTAAAAGCATCATCTCATTTAATATTCCAATAATCATCCACATAGCTCTGAATTATCTTAAGTTGCAAAAGAGGGAAATGATGCTCAGAGTACTTAAGTACATTTGCCTGAAATATATGTTTAGTAATGGCAACAGATGATTTTATTATAAGTAAGTCTGACTTCAAAGTGGAGATTATTAACTACTAACACATCATATCCTGAGACCAAAGATAGAAGTTTCAGTAGATGAGTTCAACTGAACTCTTAGCACCTAGGACTATGGATGAGGTCTAGATTAGATACTAATGATATGATGGTGCTCAAGATGGTCTTGCCCCTCCACAACTCATCATTAAGTAGAGAAGAAAGACAGGAAGCAAAGAAGAGTAAAGTAACATAGTAAATGATACACTAAAGCAGAGGGCAGAGTGTGAAGATGCAAAAGCACCTCAAAAAACCACTTTTGAAAGGTCTTAGGTATAAATGGGTAAATTAGATGATGACAGCAATAGTAATTATAAATGATTATAAAATAAACATCAGACAACCAGAATGGAAACATGCTGAGTGCAAATAAGATGTCTTTTTGTAAAGATCCTTTAAGGAGTAAAAATGAGGAATTGCTATTCAGTAGGTACAGTTTCATTTAAGGAAGATAGGTGAGTTTTAGAGCTCTGCTTTGCAAACTCTGCCTATGTTTCACAATATAGGATTTCTGATTTAATTTTCTCATGAGGTTAAACTTCATGTTTTTATTATTAAAACACTTAAAAGAAATATATATTTTATCAATATTGAAATTAAAATACAGTTAAAATATTAAATTTGCATTCAAGACTAAAATGATCAATATTTTTATTATATTTTAGTTCAATAAAGTACACAATGTACAATAATCACTATTAAGAAGAAATAAATGAAGAACTAATAAAGAGGACTTTACAATGTGGACATTTATTAACTATAACTCACATTGACTAGAGGCCTGAGATAACTTTTGACCAGTTCCTCTCTGTCTCTGTTTCTGTCTCTGTCTCTGAAATGCACGCACTCACTCTGGTTTAGTGTGAGCAAAAAGTACACTGCAATTCTGACTCATGAGCTAAACTTTGGAAGTTGGAAATGGAAACTACAGCTTCAGTCCCTCTCCCAGATTTATCTCAGAGAAAGTCATACATGTACATATCAAGAGGCACATGCAGGAATGCTCACAGTAGTTATGTTTATAAAAGTAGAAATGGTAAACTACTGATAAAAAAGATAAAAAATTATCGTATATTCATTCAATAAAACGCAATTCAATAATGACAAGGAACAAGGTAATGCTATATATAGGTTTACCTAACATAATAATGTTGTACAAAATACCTAACTCACAAAAGGATACATGTAATTCTATTACATGAAGTACAGTGGTGAGCAGAAACAAATGTTACTTAACAACACATATATGAACAAAGTATCAAAATCCAAGGAATTAGTACATAGTAAATGAAAGAGGAAAGTCTCAAAAGAACATATAGTGCATGATTATATTCATATTTGTTCATAAAAGCCAAAAACTTTGAAGGCAAAAAAGAACATAATGTTTCTGGGATCTGAGGGGAGGGTGTGGGGAGTGGCTTCTTATGGATATAGAATTCTTTTCTAGCATAGTGAAAAGCAATCTTGTCCCTTCTCTCCTCATGTATTTTCCTTTCTCTAAAATATATACATAGCCAAGAAAATGTTCTCTTTTAGGTTTTAAGAAATCAGATGCATATTTTTAATGACAAGACAAAGCTGAACACAGGCAAGCTTTACAGTACATCTATACAGAAGGCACAGAGGAAAGTCCTTCATTTGTATTGGTTAATGTAATTTTCACAGATAATTCGAGAAGTTAAAGAATCCTCAGCTCTCACCCTGGGGACTCCGTACCCTCACAAGTACAGAATAATATAGTTTAGAAGGGAGTATCACTCTGACAATAGGATGCAAATAGATTTAGGCATTCATTAAAAAAGGTATCAAGGTAATATTGCATATCAGGTACCATTCTAGGTACTAAAGGATACAACAGTAAATAAAATGGACAAATAATGTGTGTCCTTACAGAGCTTGCATTCTATTAGGCCAGATGTGATGTTGGGATTAAGACTGTTGATTCATTGATTAGGGCTCTGGAATGTTCATTTAATTGTTACGCTTCATAATAACATTACATGTTTCCTGAATTCTTTGTATGAATATAGCAGCACATAATAAGAGTTAAAACAAAAACCTCAGAACTTTTGAATGTCTCCCCAAAAATGTCAACTGTAAGCACATCAGCAGAAGTTTCTTCTGAGAACAAGAGCAGAATTTGCATACACTGGTGTGTTTCTTCTCTCTTCTCTGGGTTACATGATCACTTAACATCCAGAAACAGGATATTTGCTTTTGTGAGCCTGAAGCTATTACTGCATCACAGAATTGAAGAATTATGAACTGAGACACCATTTGCTATTCTCTGAAAGTTGCACAACTAATTAAGTAAAAGTGGATTAAGGCTTTCATCCTGTGAAAGAATGATCAACTATAGGGAGGTTGTTCTTAGGAACCTTCAATACTCACTCTTCAGTCTCTGTTTCTTCTCTTTATTTGTTTTCTGTCCTCTTTCCCCACTCCCCACTCTTTCTTCCAAGGAGAAGTTGGGGATACTTTAAAAAGAATGACTCATTTGAGCAACTTTGCCAATGATTGTGGAACTAGAATAAAATGGACAAGTCACAAAGCAATTTATCTTATTTGTAAGTGAATGTCAACTCAGAGGGCTTTAGAACCAGCTATACTTGAGCTGGAATCCTGCCTCCATTACTGAATTTTGAGTAAAATCATTAAGGCTCTCTGAGTTCCACTGACTGTGATTTCCACTAACTGTCTAAAAAAGCTGGGATTCTTTAATTTCTTGAGTTATCTGTGAAAATTACATTAACCAATACAAATGAAGGGCTTTCCTCTGTGCCTTCTGTATAGACATACTGTAAAGCTTGTCTGTGTTCAGCTTTGTCTTGTCATTAAAATATATGCATCTGATTTCTTGAAACCTAAAAGAGAACATTTTCTTGGCTATGTATATATTTTAGAGAAAGGAAAATACATGGGAAGAGAAGGGGCAGGATTGCTTTTCCCTATATTAGAAAAGAATCCTATATCCATAAGAAGACACTCCCCACTACCCCTTCACCTCAGACCCCAGAAACATTATGTTCTTTTCTGCCTTCAAAATTTTTTACTTTTATGAACAGTTAATATGAATACAGTCATGCACTATATGTTCTTTTGGAACTTTCCTCTTTCATTTACCATGATTATTCTAAGGACCATCCATAGCGTAGCATGCATCAGTACACTACAATGCACTACAAATGCATCATTTGTTGTTGTCAGGTAATAGTCGACTACATGGATACATGCACTGTATTTTGTATTTACATTTATCAGTTGGTGGACATTTGAACTTCCTCTACTCTGTCTCTTCTGAATAATCCTGCAATGAACATTTGTGTGTGTGTGTGTGTGTGTGTGTGTGTGTGTGTGTGTGTGTGTGTGAGCTTTCTTTTCTTTAGAGTACATGTCTTGGACTGTAACTTCTAGATCAAACTAACATCTTAAGAAACTTTCAAGCTGTTTCCTAGAGTGGCTATGCCACTTTTCATTTAGTTTTCCATTAGTTTATAAGGCTTCTAATATGTCTAAATAAAAACTAGCACTTAATTTTTTTCTCTTTTTATTAATTTTATTGAGAAATAAATAGTAATGAGACAGTTTATTTTTCTGTTTTTAATATAGTCATCCATTTGGAGGTGAGGCAGTCTCTCTCTAATTTGGTCATGATTTTCACTTCCCTAATATCTAATGGTGTGAACCATTTTTCCTTTGTGTATTTGATATGTGGAAATATCTGTGCAATTCTTTGGCTTATCTGTCTTTTGTCATTGAATTTTAAGATGCCTTATGTATTTTGTGTTGAATACCGTTATCAGATATATCATGTATAAGTATTTAATTTGATTCGCATTGTCTCTTTTTTGTTGATGTCATTTGCACCAAACCAGATCAATTCGAATAAATCAATTTTTTTCTTTAGTTGTTTGTGTTTTTGGTATTATACTCAGAAACCATTGACTGTCAGGAAGATGAATTCCTGCATGCACTTTTCCTCTATCCACAGTGTAGTCTGAGAAGAACTTTTTGTAATACAATGGAGCTGTTACAAAGGTCCACTTCACTTTTGAGATATACGAGGTTCAGAGTCAAGTAATTTTTTTAGTAAGTAATGGTGTCACTGGGACTGTGGTACTGGGGACACAAGCTGGGTCCTTGTGCTTGGGAAAAACAACAGCTTTTAGAGTCAGAATTCCAAGTTTCAATCCAACTGTTATTGATCACTAACCATGTAATGTTGGACTCAATATGAATTTAACTTCCCTGCCCATCAGTTTCCTTAACCATCAAATGAGGAGAATATCATTCTCAGGTCAAAAAGTTCTTGTGAAAAAGGTTCAGACAATACATGAGAAAGGGCCTGGCATGCTCAAAATGAACATTTGTCCCAATTCCTCCATCTCATTCCAACTTACTCTTAAATCAGAGTCCAGGATATCTGACCTCTAGTTCAGTGACCTCTTAGGTCATAATGCTATCTCCTATATCAGATACTACCAGATAAAGCAGAAAAGCAGCAGTAATGACTTCCTCCCTTATCCCAGACTTGTGAGTACACTGGAAAACCCACTGATTTTGAAGTCCTTCTTGGAGTTTCAAACAGAAAAAACACAAATAATATAGCTTAAAACATGTAGAAGATGTTCAGTTAGTATCTGAGGACTTTGGAAACCTAAAGAAGGAAGATAGTACCATGCTACCAGACACAATTTTGCTAATGAAATGTTAAGGAGATTCCACACTAAGTCTACAGCTAAGAAGCCAAGGTTAGACATTTCACATTAACCAGAGAATTTACAGGGGTAGAAAAACAGGCTCTTTGACATAATCGACAGCAGACCTTATGTTGATATCTTACATGATGTGTGGTGATGCCAAACCTAAGACAGACTAGGCCAGATATTAGCTTGATACTTGGGAAAAGTACCCAGTTCTCCAATACAAGAGACCAATTATGATTGTGGAGAGGGAATTCATTAACTGAGATTAAACATTATTAAAACATAG
This sequence comes from Ctenomys sociabilis, assembly GCA_004027165.1. NCBI lineage: Eukaryota > Metazoa > Chordata > Mammalia > Rodentia > Ctenomyidae > Ctenomys > Ctenomys sociabilis. The sequence continues at coordinate 93,840 of PVKA01001074.1, read as the reverse complement.
TAATCCAGTATACATCACCACATACAGCAAAATATTAAGAGTAGCATTTACAAATGTCCCAGCAGAAATACTGCTATTGATATAGTTTAATTTCATTTATCTTTTACAACAAATGAATGAAGTATGTATCATTATTGCCATTTCACAGGACAGCCCTGAGGTTCACAAATCTAAAACCTTCTGTTTTAGATCAATAAAGAGTAAGTAATAGCCTCAAAATTTGAAATGGAATCTCTGACTCTATGATTAACTTTCACATTATTAGATTAACTATCTGGTTATCTATGAAACTATACATACCAAACAAGGGATGACAATACCTAGTGACTAAACCCAGAAAACCTGAGTAACCCTGAAAATGTAATGACCTTTCCCCATGCACCCACCTACTACCACAATCCAATCACTCCATCTGTGGTGAATATCTGTTAAATTTACTGCATAAACTGGCTCCTCACAGCCTTGCCTTCAAGTTACCATAACTGTTTTGTTTAAGCCCTGTTTTGCTTCATTTTCAAGCCCTTTTGGTTCCTATGTGATCTTCACATAGAACCCTAGAGGAATCCTATCAAAAGCATTTACCTTTGTAAGTCCTCTCCATAAAATCACTGAATAACTTTCTATGGTTTATCACTGTGGTCCTAAAGAGTCACAAGAGGATTGAACAGCAATACACAGCTCTGATCTCACCTCTCCTCTTCTAAGTCTGAAGTTATGTTACAGGTCTGACCTCATTTGTTAAACGATCAAGTGAAAATGACCCGTCATGCAGGAACCAAATGCAGAGTACTATCTTGACATTTATGACTTATTTCTAGATTGTTATCTCCCCCCACAACCTTTTCAATATGATCTTTTATGTGTACTACCCTTTTGAAGTTCTTCAGGGTAACACCATTGTTTCAAGCCTTTCTGTTCTCATTTACAGTGCCACATCCTTCAATTTGAATGACTTTGCCCTGCCCTCTACCATCTACCTCTGTTGCTACTTCATTTCATAATTTGGAACTCAATCCATGATGCTCTCATCTATTCTATGAAACTTTTCCTTACTCTGTATATACTGTATGAAATATGATTATGCCCCACTTATATAGTCAGTCCTCTTTTCAAAGTAATCTTTTTAAGGAATATTTATTTATTTATTTGGTACATGGTTTTGCTATGCAGTTCAGACTAGTAAAGATCCTCCTGTTTCAGCCTCCCCAGTGCTCAGATTGTAGGCATAGACTACCATGCCTGGTTTAGATGGCTGGCAGTGTGCACTTGGCTGGCTTGGCATGTGGTACTGGGGACACAAGCTGGGTCCTTGTGCTTGGGCATGGTGGTGCATGACTGTAATCTCAGTGCTTGGAAGGCTGAAAAACAGGAAGGATCACTATGAGTCAGATCTGTGTAGTGAGACAATGTAGAGCTTGTACAAATACATAAAAAATAAAAGTACCTATAGTCCTTTATATCACATATAATCCATTGATATGTCTGCTTCCCTTCTACCATATGGCCTTTACCAATGGAATGTCTGATGTCTAGCTCAGTTCTTCTTGCTTAACTTTCTTTCATTTTCTTTTCTTCTTTCCTGACTCTCAAGCCTCAAAACAGTTTGAAAATGGAATACTTCCTCTTTTTTTCTTAGAATACCAAAAATTTCACAATATCCATTTATTTTAATACCTCTTGTGTCTTGACCATGAAATTTATCCTCATAGGTGGCATGCATCTTTCAGAGTACTTTCTCAGTCTTTGGTATAAGTGTAAAATAGCCACTTGCTACACTACTATCTTCCTTTTCTTTCAGTATTACAAACACTGAAGTGGACACAATGTAATATTCAATAAAACCTGAGAAAGAAAATATGCCATATCTGGCATCTTTTTGAATCAGGTAAGGAAATGGTATGGAGCTAGTGGAACTGTCATTGTTATTGAGCGGAGAAAACCTTTCTGCTTGATGAACAAGGTCTTTCCAGTCTACAGAATAATCCTGTGACTTTTAGGTGCCTTACAATTTTCTCTTTCTTAATTTGATGAAGAGACAAAATGCTGCTGGAGTGAGCCTGCTTTTCCTTATTCCTGATTAGTACCTAATATTCTATTATGTTTTGCTCTGGAATCTGCTTTAGTATATTAGACTAGGAGTTGGATGTCTGGGAAACCTTTAAACTCTGCACTAACTCACTGTATAACCAAGCTTAAGCCAGTCACCTTACATCATGGTTCTTAGTTTTCTTAACTTCCAAAAATCTTTGAGAGCACATAATATACCTTCACATACATTTGTCCCATGGGATATTCACAGCTGTTCTGTGAAGCAAACAAATGTGTTGCAAGAATCTCAAGGAGGCTAAATAACGTCTCTAGAGTGATATAGTTAGAAAGAATCAGGGGTGCAATTTGAACTCTTCCTAATATGCCAAGCTCCTGATAACTAAAACAAAGGAGATGAATAGAGGCTCTTTAACAACTTTAATTTCATAACAACACATACAAAATTTTATAAGTTTAAAAGTATCTGCACATTCATTATCATTCATTTTGTCAATAAAATGTATTTGTTACTTATCATAAGCCAGGTGCTCTTAGACTAGCAATATAATAACAAGTCAGTTAAAGTCCCTGATGAAACTTTCTATTTAGGGGAGTGGTACATGAAACAAGCATAGAAAGTGTTCAAAAATAGCTTTGAGTACTGCTAAAGATAATAGTGTCAAGGAATACAGAGTGACATCTTAATCAGTACTCCCAACAGTCCTTCTATGTACAGATTTTAATTAATCCCATTTCCAGAGAAGTCAAACATGGGGGAGAGAGAGAGACAGAGAGACAGAGAGACAGAAAGAGTGACAGAGAGAGAGACAGAGAGAGACAGACAGACAGATTTGGACTTGGATGCCACAACTTCTGACTATATATTCCATGATGATCCAGTGACTAACTCATGGGCACATAGTTCAAATGCCTTATTTTTTGAATGAGAATGAATTTACGTGAAATGTGATGTGATCTTAGGAGCACTAGGCACTTAGCCTTCAAAACAGGACAAGGGAGTTTGCTGATCTACTTGTCTCTATTGCTATTTATAAGGAACTATGACTTATTTTATTCATTATCATATCAAATTCATATATACACACACACACACATACCATATGTCTTGATCTTTAATTAGTATTTATGAAATAGCTATTATATCTATGAATGAATAAATGAACCAATTTGAGTACAAACTAACACAATTTTCAGGAAAGTGGGTTGGTGTGTTTCTGGCAAAGGGAACTAAAACACTTAACTTCCCCACTCCACTCTCAAATTTTAAAATGCTTTCTAATAGAAAAAAAGAGGTATGGAAAATGATAGGTGGGAGGTGGCAGCAGAGTGGAGGTGGGAGACATGGGGCAATGTACAACATTATCATATAAAAAATAAAACTAGAACAGCTGAAAAATAACCTTCCCCTAAACAGTTAGCAAAGGGCTGTGATGTACTTTGCTTACCCTGTTTTAGCCATGGAAAGTGATATTTTGTACCCTGCATTTCTTAGACAATGAAGAAATAATTGATTCTAAGTGTGGCAATTCTTGCCTTATGCATGATTTGGGAGCTGGAAAGGCTAGAGTAGTCTAGAGATCCTTAGAGCTAAGCAATGCTGGGCTGTTTGAGGCCTTCTGCTCTAACTTAGTTAAATGTTCTGTAACATCTTGTTTAGATACTTCTGTTCTACATATATTTAAAATAGCAGTTTTTAAACAATTATAACTAAGTTGAATATAGATAAAATTATTCATAGAAAAGAAGAAAGATAATATTTATTTACTCCTTTTATTAAGCACCATTAGCATAATTATGTACAGTCACACTGAGCAATAACAGATTTTATCTTATATAATGTGGATAGTCAGCATATCTTCCTATCAGATTGTTACATAGGATAAAGTCACGTGATTCATGTCAGGTGTACAGCACAGTGCCTGGGATGTATTATATAGGCATTGCATAATAATATAGCTGCTGTCACTACCACTACCACCATTGTTACCATAATCTACGTACAGTTATATTTTAGGTCTCTCATAACAATTATTATATATAGACTCTCCAAAACACTGCTTGATACAGACTATCATCGCCACTTGAAAGAGGAGGAAGCTGAGGCATAAAGAAGGATGGTACCTTTCCTAAGTTTCTGCAACTAAGAGGAAACACACAATAAGATTGAAAATCTAGGTACAATTGACTAGTCCTTCACTGTATCATGCTGGGCAAAACAAAATCTCACAACTACCAATTAGCTATAGATGCTCAGAAATCATGACAAACATTACTCATTCTACCTACATGTCAATGTTAAGCTAGAGGTGGTGGCCAAAGCTGAAAGAAAGGAAGCTGTTTGTGATCAGGCATGTTGGAGTACATTTTTAACATCAGCACTTTGGTAGGTTGAGGCATAAAAAGTATGAGTTTGATCCCAGTTTGAGTAACTTAGTGAGACCTTGTCTCAAAAATTAAAAAAAGATCTAGAGATGTAGCTCATCATGAAAGTCCTGGATTCATTCCCCACTGGCATTACAAAAAAAAATTATTGTTTAGTATTTTGAAAACAAAAAAGCATGCTTTTATAAAACTATAAATTAAAATTAAAAGTTTTAGGATAAGCTATGCTAAAAGTCATTTATTCTAATCAAAGAAGCACACTTTATCTAATGAGTCGCTCTACCTTTCTATCCCACGCAGCTAGGCTTTTTATGTATTTGCGTGGATAAATTTGTCACATTCTTTGCTGTAGCCCAATGTTTTTACCAAAGTTTCACACTCATTCCAAAAGTGGCCGCTGAATCCTTGTATGTCCTGGCCACAGATCCTATTTCTTAATACAGTAAGGTTATTAAATGAAAATTGGAAGAAATTCACAAATGAAAGTAATACAGAGTGATAATATTTTGGTAAGGAGAAGAAAGTCCTTTAATCAATTTTATTTAAATAAAATTTATATAAATAAAGTTCATCCATTTAAAGAACAGAATTTGATATCTTTTGAGATTTGAAGAAAAAATGACAAGAGTAGTGATCAAAAGCAAAAAATAGCTTCTTTAGGACCTAGAATCCAGATTATCCAGGATACCAGGAAGGAAACCTGACTGCAAGCACAAGAATTTTAGGGCCACAGGATTCTGAGTTCCAGGGAGAAATAATGGTATTGGCAAGTAGTGCTGGCTCCAAGAAAAAGATGGTGGTTATATAATCCTCATAAACAGTGTGGGATTTTACTCTAAAAGTAACCCCTTCCCCATGGCAGACTAGAGTTAAAGAGAAATCCAATGCAGTGTTCACCATATTACCATACTGAGAAGGGGTTGAATAAGAATGAGCCACAGAACAACTACAAAATACTTCATTACAGGGTTTATAGTATTGCCCTCAAAGTGAGTGAGAGAGAGATACCCACAGAGACAGTTGTAGAAAGGATATGGGTTAGATTTAGGACTCCTTCCCTCTGGAAGTTAAAGCGCGGGCTGGGAGGGACATGATGGCCTGCCCTTCAAGGCTAGAAGCTAGGCATACATGTGTGGCTTTCATAGAGTGCTAGATCTGAAACTGCTGGCAGTAAGTCCAATGGTTTATCTGAGAAACCAACAAGCTATCTATACCCAGTACACACCACTGGCCTAATTGCTTTCCACATCTACGAAGATGAGCAAAGACACATTTCAGTTTAGACAGTTGCCACATCCAGGGGTATAAGGACCGAGGAGCCTCTGAAAAGTGGAAGAGCACCCACAAATCCATAGGCTATAAAGCTATGTGAAGAAAATTTGGAATTTGCTAAATTCCAAATCTGTGAATCCTAGAATGAAACTCATTCAAAAGTACAGAGGATTTTTGCTTTCATTTCTCTCCTTCACTATTTTTTAGAAGATTTTCCCCTTTTTCTTATGTTTTTTCTCTTTCTTCTTTTTATCATATTTTCTTTTATTGTTACTTTTATCTAATTCTGATAATTTCCTGATAGTCTTAGAGATCCATTGTCTGACATTTTTCTCATCCTTCTCATCTTCCATTGCTTAATTTTTCAAATTTTTCTTCATTCATTATTCTTTTCTCCATACCTATTTTACTAGTGTAAATATTATGTTTTATTAACCAATTACTTGTCTAATTACTTAAATGAAAGATAAACTGAAGTGTATGTTAAATTTTTATAAGGCAAAATAACAAAAATATTTATCAAATTGACAATTTTATCAAATTTATTCAATACAAGAATTAACTACTTGAAATGCCCAGTTGACTCAGAACAGTCAGTATACAAGAAAACGTGTTTCCTGCATGACACTTGGGGTAAAGTATTAAGTGGTTAATCTATAGATAATTAACTTCATATCATTACTGTTCAATTCTTTTGTGTTGTCAGTGGAGGTATAATTATTGCATTTAGTAGACACTAGATGTTAATATTTGATTTAACTTAGTACTTACACTATAATTATAGATCTCTGTGGCTAAGGGTAGTATATTATTGATTCTTATGCAATGTTCATATTCAATTTGTTTTTCACTGTTGCACATTTAGCTGCTATTGCCAGGATGGCATAGTTGTTGCTATTAATTGATTGTCTCTGCATGCCAATATTGGATTGCTTTTGTGTTGTGAGGAATACTGCAGTCCATTCCTAGAGAACTGGGTACTGGGCCAATTGCATTCTGTTCTGACCTCTCTTGGGACAGAGGCAAAGGCTTAGGGCTTTTCATGCCCGTAGTACATCATGGAAAATAAGTACACCACTAATTTAAGAGATCTCCATATTACCAAGAAAATCTTCCACTGTAATTCACTCTCACACTTCAGCACTATGCAAAAATCAGCATTTGAGAAGATGAAGCAATAAAATACCTTCCAAAACTCTCATCTCTAAAAGTCTTCTTTGGGGCACTGAAGTGGAGCAAATAAAAGTCTATAAACCTGAAATATTCAAAATGTTAAAAGAGGAGACTTAAAAACAGATCAATAAGGTGTTCATTGAGCTCACAGGAAATATAGCTGAAAGGATAAAAAGTTTTATAAACAAATGATCAGGGATTATATAGAAGACCATAATAAAAATTAGATAAACAAAAAAATAGCTCAAAACATGAACAGCCAGAATAGAAAAAAAATTGAGTCCATAAAATGGTACTAAAGAGTAATTTAGGTGATTAAACTCTAAAGAAATCTGCGGCAGCAAAAATGACCAATGTGAGGACAATGTCAGAACAAGATAGGGCTGATGTGATTGCAAATTACTCAGAGATGTCTCTCAAACAATAAGAGAACATGAAAAATGCATCCATCAGCTGCTGGATGTCACAAGGAAGACTCATTTAAGATTTATAGAATTTAGTGAAAAATCAGAAAATGGTAGAAATCAGATTGGCAAACCTATTCAGAGAAATAATAGCAGAAAATTTTCCAAGAATGCAAATGAATTTAACTGTCAGAGCAGTGATGAATATGGAACAATAAATATCACTAATTAAAAAAGAACTTGTCTGGCATACATTATATACCAGTCAAAATTCCACAAATCCAACATAAGAAGAAAACCTTAAAAGTTGTTAGAGAAAAGTAACAAATTACTGATCAAGGTAAATCCATCAGAATTACAGCAAACTTCTTAACACAAACTGTAAAAGGTAGAAAACTTAAGAGTTAAGTTTCACAACCACTAATAAAAACCCCAACTTCCAACCCAGAATGTTATAACTTACAAAACCAACTTTGAAAATTGGTGGAGGAAGAAAATATTTCCATGACAAAGAACAACTTATGAAAGTCATGATCACCAAACCCACACTGAAAAATCCTCAAGTCTATCCAAGAAAGTACATTGGAGTTAACAGTGCAAAAGGTCTGATAGACAGAATACACCAGTCACGGGGAGCAGTTAAATGGGAGAGATGGGGTGTTCCAACAATAAGAAAATAATTCAGTGACAGGAAAATGTCAGTACATTTCAGTAATAACTGTCATTATGCATAGTCTCAATACCCCAATCAAAAGACACAGATTGAACAAAATGGATGAAAAATAATTCTGCATATAAGAAACAAATTTAATCTAGAAAGAAATTCATAGATGAAAAATCAAATAATGGCAAACAACATGACATCCAATGAAACCCCAAAAATAACCATGAAAAGCTATTCTATTTTCAGACAAAGTAGACTTCAAACAAAAACTGATCAGAAGAGACAAAGCTGTTATGAGAACAATTCAATAGGACGAGATAACAATTATAAACACATATGCACCTAAAACTATTACACACACACTCCATAAAACAAATACTACAGGGACCTCAATATCACACTGTCACAAGTACAAAGATCACTTGGACAAAAAAATTAACAAAGAGATATCAAAGTTAAGCAAAACCTTCAAACAAATAGACTAATAGAATAGATATCTACAGTGTTCTGTCCAAAGATAACAGAATATGCATTCTTCTGCAGCACATGGAACTTTCTCCAAAAGAGACCAATTGCTAGCCCATGAAATATACTTAAATAAATGAAAAATAATCAAAATTGTTCCATGAATATTATCAAATCACAGTGCAGTGAAACTAGAAATTAATGACAAAACACATAAATTATGTAAATACATGAAAATTAAACAGTGTCCTCTTAAATAACCAATGAGTCACGGAAGAACTCAAGAAAGAACTTATGCAGTTCCTGGAATCAAATGATAGGGCCATAGAACGTACCACAACTTATGAGACATAATGAAAGCAGGATTAAGAGAGAAGTTTGTATCCATGAATGCCCACTCAGAGAAACAAGAGTGAGACCAAATATTCTATTTATTCATTGCCTGGACTTAGAAAAGCAAGAATAATTCAAATCAAAAGCAAGCACAAAGAACAGAACCACAAAGACCATAATAGAAATTTATGAAGTTGAGACTAAAAAGCAAAGCAAAAAAACAAGTCAAGGAGCTGAGGCTTTCAAAGAATAAATTAGACAAGCTTTTTTCCAATTTTCCTTAAAAAAGGAAAGAAAATGCTCAAATCAGTCATTGCAATTAGAAATGTGAAAGGTAGAATCACAGTAAGCACTCTTAAAATCCAGATTTTTAACAACTACTTTGAAAACAGGTTCTACAATAAAATAGAAAATTCAGAAGAAATAGAAAGATTCTTATGAGTTACAACAACTGAACCAAGAATATAATGAAATTGAAGTAGTTATTTTAAAATAACCACCATTAATAAAAGTCTAGTATTTGTTGGATATATTGGTGATTACAACAAGAATTTCAGGGAAGAACTAACACCAATAATCCTCAATCTTTTAATGAAACTGAAAGAGAACTTGTGAAATCCTACATGATGAGGGTATAAGTTACCATGATTTGAAAGTCTGACAAGGTCACAAATGAAAAAGAAAACGGAGGCCAATCCATTTAACATTCGTGACAGTGCTATCATTCATATACCTTGTTGTCAGGTGGCTCTAATTTGAATTCCATTGTCTGATGTTAAATAGCTAACTACAAATGATTCAAGCTGCTCAATAGTACAATCTTGCATATACCACCAGCAATTCAAGCTGGCAGGAACATGTTAATGAGCATAGATGTACAAATCCTCAAGATACAGGCAAACAGAATACAACAAATTGTCAAATACATTATACATCATAATTAAGTAGGCTTTACACCAGGGCTATAGAAATGCTTCCATATGCACAAATCAATATATTTCATGTATCACATAAACAAAATCAAGGACAAAAATCACAGGATCATCTCCACAGATGAAGAACAAATCTTTGGCAAAAATCCAACATTCACTCACACTAAAAAACAAACCTGTAATTGCTGTAGAAGAACCACGTTTCACTCTGATAAAATCATTTATGAAAAACCTACTGCTAATATCATATCTAAGGGAGAAAAGCTGAAAGCTTTTCCTCTGAAAGAGGAACAAGAAAATGATGTTGCTATCAGCACTCATGGTCAATGTAGTTCTTCAAACATTATCCAGAGCAATAAGACAAGAGACAAAAATAAAAGTGATGTGTATTAGAAAGGAAAAGTCAAATTACCAGTATTTGCATGTGATATCATTCTCTACATAGAAATCTCAACAATTCAACTAAAAGATTCCTAGAATTAATAAGTAAATTCAGTATTGTAGCAGGATACAAAAATCAATACACAAAAGTAAATAGCATTCCTGTACACAAATAATAAACTCAAAGCAATTAATAAATCAATACCATTCACAATATCATTAAAAACTTAAATATGCAGGAATTAACCTAACCAAGGATATAAAAAAACCTCTACAACAATGATTACAATACAATGAAAAGTGAGACTGAAGAGTGCATCATAAAATGGACGGATATGCCCTGTTTTTGGATATTATCAATATTACCAACATAGTGATACTTCTAAAGCTGATATACAGATTTAATAAAATCCCAATCAAAATTCCAGGCTTGGGAGATAGGTCGGCAGTCTAAGTGCCTGACTGGCAAGCACAAGGACCCGAGTTCAATCCCCAGAACTGCATGCAGTGCCTGCCCTGGAACTGGTGCTCTGCAATTGAGCATTGTGGCACATGTCTGTAATCCCAGAACTGGAGAGATTGATACAAGAGGATCACTATGAGTCTAAACTGCATAGTGAGAACCTGTACCAAAGACATAAATTTTAAAAAACATATACCAATATTACTCCTCACAGAATTAGAAAAATCAAAAATCCTAAAATTCATATGAAATGGAAGAGATTCAGAATAGCAAAAATAGCAAATCAAAAGGCCTCACAATTCCTAATTTCAAATTATACAAAGGAGACTCAGTGATAAAAGCAGCATGATACTGGCACAAAAATAGACATGTGGGTCAACGGGAAAATGCAGAAACACTTTTAGGCACATCCAATTTTCTGAAATGACTACTATGAAAATCAGTATGGAAACGTCTCAAAAACCCCTAAAAATAGAAGTGCCATTAAACCCAGCTATTCTTCTTCTATGTATGTTCCCAAAAGAGGTAAAGATATCATATTACAGTGATACATGCACACCCTTATTTGTAACTGCACAATTCATAATACCTAAACCTTGGAAGTGGCCTATATGATCATCAACAGATGAATGGATAAAGAAAATGTGGTATTTATATACATAAAGAAGGGTAAATTTGAATCATATTTAGGAAAATGGATGCACCTTGAAACCATAAAACTATATTAAGTGAAATAATTCAGAAGCACAAATTTAAACACCACATGGTTTCTCTTTTATGAGAAATTGAAAATATAAATAAAGATAAAAATAAAAGATAGATGATAAAAATAAGAAGATAGCATTTTTCAAAAAAGAAAGGGAAAAAGATGGACAGGGGTGCTGAAAGGCTAGGACAATGGGGTGAAAAGGCAATTATGATTTACTATGTATACATATCAATTTCTCATGAGGAAGGTAGCAGTATATACTGGAAACCTGTAGTAAAAATATATAAACATTGAATTCTGTGGGTTTTAGTGTATTTATTTATTTCCAGATTTTTATAAGTAAAGCCACTACTAAATATATTCATACCATTAAAATAAAATTCTATAGCCTTAGTGCACCCTCCCTATTCCTCCTTCCCTGCAGCTCCTGTGAATCTAATCCACTTTCTGTCTGTATGAATTGGTTCATTCTGGATATTTCACTTAAATGTAATCATATAATGTGTGAACATTAGCAATCTAGAGGCTTATTTTGTTCCACATTTAGCATGGGGTAGGTATTCAAAAGTTCTCCCTCTACTCTTCAGAAGGCACATTCCTCTATTCTACTAGAGACAATTGGGATTTTATTGTTAAGCTTGGCATAGCAGGAGTTTCTCTTAGATCACAGTATCACGTTTTTAAAGAAATGTTTATCAGAGACTGCCTTTGAGCATTTTCTCCCTTAAGACTTCTTTATTTTACTAATGGATCCATGTGTGGCCTAACAAAAGCTTAAAGCCTGTCCCACATTCTGCTCAAATGGCTCCTGAGTGGATACAATTTAGCACATATGCATAACCTTCCACGTGTCTATCAATCAATCGCCCTGTGATTTCATCAGGGCACACCTTAACTGTCTTTGTTGTTCTCTGCTTAACTGTCTTTCTCAGCCCTCTGTTTAACTATATTTCTTGGTTCTCTGGTAACCTTCTGGTTCATCTGTTGCTATTCCTGTTATTACTAATATCACAAAGTTACTGGTGTATCTTGAATTGATATCAAGTTTTCCAGTTTTCAATAATGCTGGTAGTGATAAACTTCTTAATGCTCTGCTCCAAATAAAGTCAGTCAACTCTTAGAATGCTTTGCCTAGAGCACATGAGGCCCTGGTTCCAGACCCACAAATGAAGGGAAAGAAAGGAAAACAAAGTCAGTCACCTCAGGAAAAATTTTGATGTTCTCCTTAATGATACCATCCCAACACACACTTCAGAACCCCTGGTCACTGCAATGAAAATAAGGCCAAGGACAGTGAATTCCCAGTTTGATTTTTTCCATTACAGAGGCTTCAGCATATGTGAGTGGAACAGGGACAGTGACAAACACAACAATCTTGACTTGCCAGCCCTGGATCAAGGCCCTTATAAGTAGAAAGTTTGTGAAGGAAAGGATCTCTAGTCTAATCCTCTCAGCTAAAACTGCAAGAATGTCTGATAAAACCGCTACTAGAAAACAGGATGCTGTTTTACTTAATATCAGTATATGTAGAAAACATAAGAGACACTGATGATCTGCCCTTCTGGGAGCGGGGGTGAAATTTCTAGCTGGAAAGTAGGAATTGGGATAACAGACAACCCTATCTTCTTCATTATATCTGCCTGAAGAACAGCTTCCGTTACATGGTGCGGGGATGAGCATGGATCATGGTTTAAATTTCACTGACTCTTGCTGCTCTTACTGCAGTTAAGTGGATTTTCTAGAATTAACGTGTTACTCCTTGCTGTATGCCCTTAGCACATTTTCTAGAGATTTGACATTGTTACCTTTTATCATAGTTATCAGTTAAGTAGATTAGTCACCAAGCAGCAAAGATCTACCAATATCTTTGATGTGCTTTTCCAGAAGTCTTATCTATAGAAGCACCTTTGCCTTAGGATGGAGGGGTTGGAAAGACTTTCCAGAATTAACAAAGATAATTTCTATTTACATTGAATTTGTTAGGCAGGCAGGTAGAAAAATAGTTGCCTCACACTTGGAAATAGTATGTACTAAAGGTACCATAAATAAAGTTAAAAGATTCTGGGTACACGCTAGAGATCAAGTGGCTACAAGAAGGTGGGCAAAGGAACGTGGACCTCATCTTATAGGTATGAGAAGTCATGAGAAATCATTGGACTTGGTAATCAATTGAGTACATCTGAATTTAAGACAGGTCATGCTGAATATGATCCTGAAAAGTTGCAAAGGAATTAGATTTAATCCCAGACTTCACTAAAGCACGGAAAGCAAAATGGGAATCCATTTAAAAGTGAAGCTAGTGCTTTTCAGCTCTCTTATCTTTCAGATCAAAAATCTACTTAATTGTTGAGAGAAATCCACATTTTCCATTCACAGCTAAATTAATTAAGAAGAAAAAAGATGGATATGATCCTTGGTTAAGAGTATTAGTACAATTGTTCAAGTAAATACTAAAAAATATATAGGTGATTTATGTAAAAACTATATATACTGATATTAAATAAAACTTAAACAAAAAAATAAAATAAATCTTTGTTTTAAACCCTGTTGCTAAGACTGCGGGTGTGGCTCAGCCTACTTAGCCTGAACTCTGAATTCAGTGCACAGTACAAACAATAAATAACAACAAATGTACTGTGTAAGTACTATTCTTTTCTTTTATCATTATTCCTTTTATTTCTCTCTTGTCTAATTGCTCTGGCTAATGCTTCCAGAACTATTTGCATAGGAGTAGTGACAATGAACATCATTGTCTTATTGCTTATTTTAACATGAAGGCCATTTAGTATGGTGGTGACTGTTGGTTTCTCAAAGATGGCTTTTATCAGGTTGAAATATACTGCATCTATTCCAGTTTTCTGTGTGTTTTATTTCTCTAGATTTTTTTTTTATTTTTTAAAGAGAGCACAAATTAGAATTAAAACAAAAAAAATACAAGTGGCACCGATTTTCATTTAACAAAGTAATATGAATTTCACAGTATTTGTTATAATATATAGTGTTGTCTAACACCCAGTTATTCATACTACCATGTAAAATTGGAAGAAGAAAGAAAAAAAAAACAAAGAAAATATATAAGAAGTTAAGAATACAAAAGGGAGGAAAAAATTGAAAAATGAAACAAATGAATTTAAGCATTAACTGCTTCTTTCAATACATCAGCAAAAATGCACAGTATCCAAACCATCTTGCTTACATCCTGTCCTTCTCCTCAACTCAGTAACTCAAGTAAGTTCATTCCTTTTTCCTAGTACCTATTATACCCTCTTTCTCTTTCAGCATCTCACACAAAAAAGACAATATGTTGTTTGCACATGAAGGTCTGATTTATTTCACTTAAGAGGGTGTTTTCTTGTTGCATCCATTTATCAACAAAGGACTCAAATTTATCCTGTTTTTTTTTTTTTTACTGAAATAATACTCCATTGTGTAAAAATACCACATCTTCCTTATTCATTCTTTAGTTGATGGGCATCAAGCTGTAGTCAAAATGGATCAAAGATTTAAATATGTACTATTCTTCAAAATAAATCTGTCTCTATCTCTCCTTCTCTTGGAATTGCTTAAGTATGTGTTAGTCAGGTAAGAAAGTTCTTTTTCTTTAAACTGAATGAACTGTAAAGTAAGCTGCCACTAACTGAGATTAATACTTGGAAATTCAAGGAGAAAGACTCAAAAGAAGAAACTAAAAATAAAGATATATTTCAGAAAGATCATTTGGGGCTTTCAATGGATAAGTAAAAGTTTCAAAATAAATCAAATGTGAAGGACAGTAAAGGAATTTAAGACAGTGCCTTTTAAGAATTGAATTAAATATAAGAACAATGGTTTTAACAGTGATGAAACATTGGAACTTTGATTCCTAAATCAGCTGGGTAGGAATGGACTGAAGAGACAGGATTAGAATAGCATTATCAAACTAAAACAGTCACACTGTAGACTTTTTGAGTAGCTTGGATCTTTTCTCTTCACACTATTATAATTGTTTGTAAAAAATAGGGTAGAGTGGAATTTTCTTAGTTATGTTCTTTCTTAGTTATGTTATTTCTTGGTTATGCTCATCTGAAACTTGGATCATCAGTTTACTGTGGGCCTTTTAGACTCCATTCCTTCTTTCATACTAAATTTATTTTTTCTCTGTAAAGAAAAATTAAAACTGTAGGAAGAAAGAGAGATTAGGGTAGGTAATATTAAGGTCTTTTCTAACTGTTCTCATGATTATTAATGAGACTTTTGGCAAAATTTATTCCAGAACATGATTTAAATCATAGTCACCTAGAAATACTTTTGAAGTATGACTCAAAACTCTGAAGCTATAAAAAGTATGATAAATATAACTACAATATATGGTTTGATACTGGTGGGTAGGAAATCCTAACAGTAGTGTTAAAAGATGAATAGGGAAAATGTTTACAACACTTAAAACAAGCAGCCAAATTCCTTTATATACAAAGAGCTCCCTAAGTCAATAAGAAACAGAGGAGGAGCCAAAGAAGAACAACAAATTGGCAAAGGCCAAGGACAGGCAGTTCACATGAAAATAAACATAGATGGCCAATAAAACATACTCATTTTCAACTTAAAATGATTATAGACCATTGTGTTTACCTATCAAATTTATAAAGATTAAAAATCTTAGTAATATGCCCTTGTAGTTTTTGGCCTGGAAAAAGGTAATATCATTTAGCACTTAAAAATGTATGTACTCACTTTATTCAGCTTCTTAATATTTCAGAACTTATCTGATGTGTAAAGTATGCTAATAAATGTGTACAATTATACTAACAACTGAATATTGCTTACTATAGTATTTAATGTATAAATACTAAGTTCTTAATGTACATTATTAACCCATTAAAACATCATGCCAGCTCAATAGCTAGAGCCATTATTACTTCTATTTTTCTTGAAGATACTGAGGCAGGGAGAAATTAAATGCTTTGTCCAGGGTCATATGTTAAAGAAGCAGTGGTACCAAGACATGAGCTGAATTGGTCTGGCCCAGACCCATTCCTCTTAAGAAGCACCTGAATGCTGCTCATAGAAGCACTTCCAATATCCAAATGTTGGAATAAAACTATTACATGTCCATCAGTAGAAGGGGGAATGACAAAATATTTTGTAATTCACTTATACCATAGAAACTTGCATAACCTTAAAGAAAATTAACAGATCTATCAAGTGAAAAAATGAAGCTATAGAAAAGCATTTGGATTCTGATTGCATTTGTGGAAAAATACATGTGTTTAACAAAACAAACATATTATTACATGTACAGAAAATCCTTGAAATCATGCACAAAGAAACTGTTCACCATAGTTATGTGCAAAGAATGCGAACAATGAACAAAGGAATAGGATGAATAATTTCATAAACTTTTGTTAATTTTATTAATTTTAAATGAGCATGTATTACATTACTTTTAATGAATTTGGTATAGGGTATGCAGGGTCTACAGCATCTCACTACGTAGATTAGATGTGATTTTCCTTTTTTTCAGCCTCCCAAGTGCTGGGATTACAGGTGCATGCCACCATGCCCAGTCTCAATTGTCATCTTAGTGCATCCTGGGTTGGAGCTGGCGCTGCACTAACCCGACCACTGGGCTCTGCCTGAGAAGGTGCTTTAGTCCACTGAGCTACCTGGCTAGCCCTATATTTGTTTATTTTTTTATTTTTAAAAAAAATAAAGAGAAAAACAAAACAACTTTGAACAAGCTACCGAAAGTTTCTATCTATTGCCTTCTCTACCATCAAGAAAGAGACCTTGGAGACACTAAGTAATTAATGTTGTACACAGAATGCTCTAATGCTAAGCTGCATCTCCAGTGACTTCTCCTGTGCTTCTCCCAAGTCCAGAACCACAAAGCATTCTGATACTCTGAGGCCTGGTCTGAACACAAGTATGTTTTCTTGGGTGGTTGCCTTAAGGTTTCAGCCATGCCTCAAGTAGTAGGAGTGGCTAACTAAGCTTAAAAATATTTGAAGGCTTAAAGTCTCAAGTTTCATTACAGGTTAGGGAATTGAGAGCACTGACAGAATGATTAGGTGACTATTAACATATATTGCATGTTTTTATATTTTCATATGTCAAATTCTTAAAGGTTATAGTGTGCATCAGAATTTCAACTCTTATGGCCCAGAATTCTAAAATATACTTGTCTCATCCATTAAACCAATACATTCTATTTTAGACAATTTTAAATTGCATTTCTTTGTCAAGAACAAAGAAATGAGGAACAAGAGCCTCCCAAATGTTCCTAATCTTAATAACTTCCAAAAAGACATGGTCTGTGAAATCTAAAAACTTCTTACTCCAGTGCAACTGAATCCACTTGATATTAAAATGAGAGAATGGAGACAAGATGACAATGTAGCTGTTCACTTCCCTCTGTTGATGAGATAGCAGAGTATTCAAGCCCTAGTTATTGTGGACTATAAAGGATAACATCGAAACAGCTCTGATTTCTTATGTTTATTTTTTTTTCTTGTAGTTTTCAAAGGCAAAACTTCCAGGTGTTTATTGCCTCCACTTTAAATGCAAAATTTTGGTGGGGATTTGCCACTTAATGTATTTCTACTGACCACAAACAACATGAAATAGGATTTACAGATCATGTTTAATTTCATACTGATGGGTAGTCAGAAACAAACCCTATAGATTAACTAAACTTAGACTGGAATGTCCAGCCAATTTGAAGGAAACCTGAGGCTCCTTCTTGATCTGGAGGACTAGGTCCAAATTCAGCATGCACCTTTATGACAGAACTAAATGTGAGTGCAAAGTTAGTGGCAACTCATGCAGAATGGGTATGTCCTGTCATTCTCAAAGTCAAAACCTGACAAAGGATAAACCAATATACAGAATACTCTGGTCTCATTTATTCTGCTTCATATGTAACTGTAGCCTGTGCAAAAGTAAAGTGGAGGTACATCTGCATAGCTCTGAATGAGCGAGCGCATGAGTCACAGTGGATACAGAACATCTGGACAGAGAATGAATTGTCCTCTTTTATTATTTTTGCTAATTCCTAACATTTGAATCACACTGTAAAGTTAGTTAAATGCTTTGAAATCCATTATGAAGCTCACCAGAACCCCATTAGGTTGGAGCAATACTCATTGCATTAACAGCTGTCTCAAGAACTAGTTATTTGTATGTCATATTACTTTTCACATATATTAACTCACTTGCCCTTCATAACTCCAAGACACAGCAAAAAAGTTTCAATTTTCTCATTTTATAACTAAGAATATTGAGGCTAGTAAGACAAAATTTCTACAGACTCAACCAGCAGTGCCAGTGCTTGAACCCTAGTGTTCACAAATCACTTTTTCGGCCATATAGCAAGCTCACTGATCTTTCAGTAATACCATGTTGTCTCTTCATAGTCATGCATGTTGATGATGTGCATAATAAGGCTTAGATCCTTTCATTAAATTTCCATGAATTTGAAATCCCCACAATTGTTTAACACACATAAAACACACTTTTTTTCTGACTAACTACCGCTCAGTTTGTATAATAGTCTACTGAATGGTATCATTACTTCCTTGTTTCCTTACTCCGCATAACACTCTAAGTGTCATAATTGCAAACTGCAAATTCTACTAAGCCTTACCTGTGCTCTACTGAAGGTGTACTGGACTGTGGCTGCAATTCTCCCAAATTCATCATGTACTAGAATCCTGGTCTCACATGCCTTTCTCCCTTAATTCAACTTCCTCTCAGAGCTTTCCTTTGTTACTCTTTTCCTGTAGAATTAATCACATAAAGTGAATACCTTATACTCCTATATGCTACCACATTTATTTGTCTCTTCTGCAAACTCCTAAAAGAGAGAGATTAGCACTGTGCTTAGTGCATATCAGATACTAAATACAAGCTTACTGGACTAATTCACTTCAGTGAAGCAGCCAGTGAAATTTTTGTGCTACCAAATTAACAATCTTCCATGTGAAATTTGGGGAAAATACAAACTGGAAAATATGAGATTTGGTGAACTGTTAAGTCTAATCCGTCATTGGTTTCTGAAGAGGCAGATGGAAAGATATAATATAGCTTTCTTAAGTTACCCCTTCTGTTGTTTGGCAGTCACAAAGACAAGAAAGGGAAAACTACTTTTCTCAGACAAATTAAGAGGACAGATGACTATTTCATAGCCTGCAGAGTGGCTGTAAAAACAAAATGGCAAACCACTCAACAAATGTTTTCTCATAAAGAATGCTCCAGGGTGAAATGAACATCCACGTGCATGCCAAACTGGCCCTCTGCAGAGTTTGTCCACAATGAAAGTGGAAACATCCAAGCAAAAAGAGTGAGTCATCCCATAACCATGTACACAACTCCTCTCAAAATTAAAAGGCAGTTCCAAATGCTCCCTTCATTTCATAGGCCACTGGGAGAATCCCTTGGGAATTCTGAAGCGGAGAACTTATTTATCTCCAATGCAACAAGGTTCCTAGAAAAATCATTCCTGGAGAAGGAAACACCTTCCTAAATATTTTTGGACTTCACTTAACCAGCTGCAGACTAGAAAATCCCATTTCTCATCTTGTTCACTGAGAAAATAAGAGGAGGAGACTATTCCAAAGATGTCATGGAAGTCATTGTTGGAAAGAAGTTTCAAAAGCCATTCTCCAGTTATCATGACCATGGCAAGCCCTCTTTTCTAGGGACAGCAAAGGAAGTGTTATGTGAAAACTATTTTGCAAACACAAACAGCCTGAAAGAAAAATATAAAGAAGAATTTGTCCAATTCCTTATATTTCCTCTTCCAGGAACTGAATGTTTTAATATTAAAGTTTGTGTGGAATCATCTTTAGATACCATGAAAGTTAAAGGGAAGGGAGCATACTACTATTGTTCAAGGAAATGTTTTATATATATTGGTAATTATCACATAGGGTTCAGGGGAATAGATGTGAGTATTTATATAAGGTGTTGTTAAGGGAAGCATACCTTAGTACTATAATTATTTTAATATTTGTATCAAGCAACCCCCCACAGATACACACAGGGAACTCACAAGAAAAACAGTTATGGAATCATATGTTACAAACCCTATCATCCTGTAACTGTTACACATTTCCCAATAGATCAGTCTGTATGGGCTAAGAGTCAGGGACAGCAACCAGTAAAGTTGGTAAATCTCTAGAATAGACCAAGGATAAACAAATGGGGATCCTCAAAGTAATCTTTAAGAATAATGAAATGGAGTCATCCTACTCTCTCAAATGAATGAGTTTGTAGAATGTGTTCAGACTGAGGGAACTGATCCATGCCTATTAGGCTGTTCCTTGTATCAGGTGAGTGCTAGCAACAACCGGCCCCACTACAGCAGTCTTGCCTAATGTGTTTTCCATGCTTATTCTCAGGAGGACAACCCCCCATTTTCACTCATATCTCACTCCAACTTCTATCCTTCTGTAAAAGACCAGCTGCAAGGTCGATGGAAGAAGGGTTGCTATTTCATCATTTATAAAGTGCTCTTTCTCCTATTACAGTGGTCTGTCTTCTCAGGATTATACTGAAGTGTTTTAAATATGAGTTCTAGAGTCAAGATATCTGGGTACTAACTCTGACTGTGACACTTTCTGGATCTGTTAACTGACCTATCTCAGCACCTTACAAAGTCCTTGTAGTTCACCTTCACTTTGTTTCTGTTATACCCCTAAAATGCACCCCCTCTTTTCCTTTCCCCAAACCATTCTTTTATGAGCCGTCTTCATGATCTCTCAATTTCTTTCCCTCATAAGTGGTCTTATTTTTTCTGCACCATTCTCCATACTTTATCCCCAAATTTTGTCTGTACTGTTGCAATATTTTTTTTCTAAATCACAGAACTGGTTAATTCATCTTTCTGTTCAAAAACATATGATAATATTTATGAACTCTGTAGCCTGGAAATCAAGGCCTTAAGTGACCCCAGTCTGCATTTCCAAATCTACTCCCTATTACACATATTTTTATGCATATTACACTTCCATAACACTGAATTACTTATTATGTCCCCATATAACCTTAAACGCTACCTAAACTTTTGCTTATGTTCTACCTTATTTCTTGCTGAAATTTCTAGCCTTCTCTATCTCTTGCTATATAAATCATAACTATTCCTGAAGGCCCAGTTCACAAACAACCTTCACCAAACATTTACTAAACTTTATTCTACATTGAAGGAATCAGACACTTCTTATCTTGGAATAGTTAATGTAAACCATATCCTTCCTCTTCTGTTACATTTTTTGATAGTTGATGGCAAAGACCATATCTGATTCTTTTTGTCTTTCTACCATCCACAGAACTTGCTACAGTGTCAGACACAGAATGAAATTTTAATACATATGTGATGTATATGGGCAGTTTCCCATGCCCCATATTTTTTCTGCTATAGTAACATGGCAAGCATATAACATAGCATATATCATATTGGGGGAATGTTTGCCCAAGGACAATTCAGTTCATATTTAAAATTCAGAATTTTCTCGGGAGACTGAAAACCATTATTAGTAACACAAAATAATAATATAAGTGAACTATTAATTTAGAAGCCACATTTCACAACTAAACTTCACAGTGGTATAGACTATTTTGTAAGACACATGAAGATAACTGGTTTGTCTTGCATGGTAAAGTACTTTGTTTTTATTGCACCATAATATAGCACCACTAAATTGCCACCTTTAAGCAACATTCATTTATTATCTTATACTTCTGTAGACCATAAGTCTTGACATATGCATCACGGTTCCATGCTTGGGGTTTAAGAATGCCGTAATCAAGGTGTTAAATAGATTGGACTCATATGGGTATTCCAGAGCAAGATTATCTCTATTTTCATGGTGACAGCATTCATTATTTTGCAATGGTATTACTGAGACCTCCATTTTTCTATATGACTGTCAGCCTCGGTCACTTCTAGAGACCACTATCCTCTAGGCCCCTCCATTTTGAATCTAGTAAAATCCTCCTCAGGCTTCAAATCTCT
The DNA here is from genome assembly GCA_004027165.1 of Ctenomys sociabilis. Taxonomy (NCBI): domain Eukaryota; kingdom Metazoa; phylum Chordata; class Mammalia; order Rodentia; family Ctenomyidae; genus Ctenomys; species Ctenomys sociabilis. The sequence goes on along the minus strand of PVKA01001074.1, from coordinate 71,623 downwards.
GACCTTCGTTTTTGTAATCAGGTGAAGAAACTCTGCTTTTATGAGACTTGTTTGGTTATTCCTTTCGTAAAGTTAACATGTCATATAACATAACATAATCATGGGAATGATAGATTCAACATCTCTACTCTCACTGAAAGATAAGGTAAACTTACAAGGACAAGGTCATTGAATTCTGCCTACTACAGTAAATTGTTAGTGAAGCTATAATCTTTCAGACAAAAATTTCTCCTGAAACATTTCAACATAAAACTTCAGTCTGGTTTAATTGTTTTTGTATTAAAATTTACTAAATAGGAATTGCTATTATTCTACAGCAAACAGTTACTCTATTCTATAGAAAATAAGTATATAGAAGATAGTTAGGCTAGATAAACAGCTACTTTCTCTTAGTTCAATGAGAAGAAAGGTGTGCACTAGTATTGTTTAGATAAGATATCTTACTGCATCTTGTACTATGAATAACTACTATGAAGACAACTATATGCAGTGTATTAAGTATTGCAACTGTCCTACTAACCTATGTTGAAACTATTTCTTGCTATTTTATTTTTTCTCATTCCAATAAATAAAATAGGCCAGGGAGCTAGCTCAGTGGAATAAGTGCTTGTGTGGCAAACACAAGGTCCTGAGTTCAAACCTTGGTACCACCAGAAAAAAAGTAAAATGAATAAAATATATACTAAAATAATTATTCTAAAATGAAATTTAAATATGAACCAAAATTATCCTTTATAATTATGTGCCACTTATGGTCATGTAAACTTTCTTGAAAATTTTTGTAAAGAGGTCATGTTCCTACCTCCAACTTAATTTATTGCCATATTTCTCAGGACAGATCGCATGGGCAAGTCATAACTTCTAAAGAAGATGTGAAACTAACTGGCTATCAGCACAGGAATCTCACTAAAGTTGAAGGCTAAGGACCCAGTTTGGTTCACCTCTGGCTATCTCAGATTGGGCAAGTGCTTTCTGCTCTGTTGGCATCAGTTCTTACATCTGTAAAAGAAGAAACTGCATTGAGTTATGTACAAGATCCCACTTATTTGAAAATTTGTGATTCTACTTTATATTTATCCTTCTATGCTATTCTTCTTAGTTAATGATGAATCTTGGCAGAATTTCTTTTTCATGACCAATAAACTGGTCAAATGAATAAAATCTTGAATCAAAACATATTTTTTACAGTTTCCTGAAGGTCTATAAGGTACAAAATAACAAATGTAACAGTTATTTACAATAGGTAAGAAAAGCTCCTTCTAAATAAGTCAATAACCACATAATTGAATGTCTACTCTGCACCTAGTTTTTCTGTTGCAAGAAAATTTTAGGCATCAGAAACAATGGAGTATAATTCAGCTAATAGAAAATGATAAGCCTGAGGCTTTCATAGGTAAATGTATGCAACTAGAGACTATACTCATAAGTGCAATAAATCATACACACATATGTAAGCATTGTATCGTCTTGCTAATTTAAGAACCTAAAGGGAAGAAACAATAGAGATAAAAGGAGAAAATAAAGAAGGAAGATATATATATATATATATATATATATATATATATATATATATTTATATACACACATATATATTTATATACACATATACACACACTCACACACACACACATACACATATTATATATATGCTTGGATAACTGCTAATTTCTGCTGGTCTACTAAAAGGAGAAATTTATGCTTAACTTTTTTCTCTCTTCTTTTTAAAATTTTTGTACAATTTTGATTGCTTGCATCTGGTAATCTGAATAACTAATTTAGAGACACCAGCATGCAATATAACAGCCATTGTTGAATTCCTATCATTTTGTGTAGTGAAATTTTGTATTGTTTCTGTTCTTTTTTACTATTTTTATTCTCTTTTAAAAATAAAAAAGAACAAAGAGAAAGAACTCTGAAATTCAAAGATATATCTTGTAATATGAAAGACATATAGAATGTCTATCAATAAAGCTACTGGAAAAATGGAAATATTTGGGCAGTTAATAATCCAAAAGTGTGTTTTATTTTCTTTGCTTCAAAATAAAAATCAATTAAAAGGTAAAGATCTTTAGCTGCTATATAACTCATTATTTTATGTAGTTTCATGGTCATCTGGCTAAAATATCCATTTAATTTACTTTTCTTTTTTGCACCAAAAATTAAACTCAGGACCTTGTGCTTGCCATGCAGGTGCAGTGCCATTGAGCTATATCCTCTGTTCCTAATGTACTTTAAAACACACAAACAAATTACAATTCAAACTTACCTTAAAATATAAGGTAAATTTTTAACGAAAAAATGTGATGACAGAAAAATTTAGAAAAGTATGCAATTTGTTGAAGAATCTTTTATAAAGTGACTACTAATTGAAACAATAACACACAAATGTCCCCCAAAATCAATTTAATTGGGTATGGTTTTCTTCCAAATTACTTTTATCTAAAACTTGCAGTGAATTGCTCTATTGTCTGTACCAGACATTTTAATACTCTGTGAAAATTATAAAAGAATTTTTAATTATAGTTTTAAAATATCAAATGGTATAGGAAAATAAGTGGTAACAAATCTCAGTTTTTATTTCCTTCCCTCTACTTTTAATAACTTGAGGTACATTCTATCCCAGGTTTCCTTTTCGTATACAAATATATGCAGGTATATACATTCAAATATAATAAATTTCTTTTTACAAAAGCCAAACAACAATAAACGCAATGATGTAAAACTTTCTTTCCTTGTTTAATCATAATATACTGTGTTGGCACATGCACACTTGCCTGATTTAAGGGGTACACAGGACTATATGTGATGATGGTACTATAATTTATTTAACAATTTTTCTAGACGATGACATGTCAAAATCATTACTTTGAACTTAAAAATTAAGTGAATATAAGCCATTTACCTTTGTCATTTAGCTTTAAAATTATTCTTAAATAAAATAATCCTCACTGTGCAAGTATTTAAAAGAAAATCTGTAAGTAGTTCTGAGTAGGAAAAACTCACTTAAAATTAAAGTCACTTGTCAAATTGTAAATACTGTAAATTCCTATATATTCATACTATAAATCACAACTATTAAGGGTTAGGCACTGGGTAGGAACTGAAGGAGAGTGATACATATAAACTCAGAGATTAATAAAATTGTGTCTCCCCACTTCTTTCCTGAAGAACTTTACACACTGGTGCCTGGAGGACAAATATGGGTTTGAACACTTAAAATACTACTACTAGTTTAATAAATGCCCCAGTGGGCCAAAGATACACTGGAGGAAAGATACCCTCTTTAATAAATTGTGCTGATAATCATCTACCACATGTAGACGGCTGAATACAGGCCTAAAAATCATGTACTAAATTAAAATAAAAATGGATCAAAGATCTAAAAACTCAAACAGAAACACTGAATTTGCTACAAGATAAAATAAGTAAAACTTTGAAAGACATAGGCAGAGGAAATTATTTTCTGAACAGAATATCCATTACATAAGACATAATATCAAGAATCAACAAACAGGATCATTTCAAATTAAAAATGTTTCTACAAAGCAAAAGACACAACCAGTAGAATTATGTAACAACCTACAAAATGGAAGAACTTTTTTCCAACTACTTAGTCAGAGGACTAATATCATGAATATGTAGAAAATGAAAAATATGAGACACCAAAAATTAGACACTACCAAAAATATATAACTGAAATGAACAAATTCTTCTCAGAAAAAGTACAAATGGCCAATAAATATCTCAAAAGTGTTCAATATATCTGGTCATTATAGAAATGCAAATTTAAAAAATTCTGAGATTCCATGTTACTCCAGAAAGAACAGCTGTCCTCAAGAAATCAAATAGTAAATGCTTCCAGGGATATAAGGAACAAGAACACTATTAAACTAGTATAACTATTGAGGAAATAAGTGTGAGGATTTCTCAAAAAAACTAAAAATAGAAATTCCATTCCACCCTACTGTTCCACATTAGGCATCTTCCTAAAAGAGCTAATGACCACAAATTACAGTGACACATTCATACCCATGTTTATAGCAGCACAATTCATAATATTTGTAGCTGAGACTTGGAAGAAGCCTATATGTCCATCAACAGATGAATGGATAAAGAAAATGTGGTATTTATATAAAATGAAGTCCTACTCTATCAGAAAGAAACATAAGCTTCAGTCATTTCATGGAAAATGAATCTGTGGGAAAATGGATGACAGATGACAGACCACTATGAGCCAACAATTGTATTATGTATTGTATATGCAGCTCCCTGGAAAGTCTGTGTGTCTGCTTATTAAGGGACCTAAAGGTTGGGCAAGAAGGGTGCAAATAAGAAGAGAGCCCAGATTGTGGTGAAAAAGTTCAAGATGCTAGTATCTGATTGCCTGAGGATCACAGGATTTTAATGGCTTCTCCTCAAAGTACTTAATGAAATTTTGAACTTAGTTGATTCTTCTGTGGAAAGAGGAGTGATAAACGGAGATACTAGATTGGATAATGAGACTTTAGGTAAAGTTCAAGGCCTGTCTGCAAAGTACAATGCAAAAACTCAAATTCAACCTGCTGCCTTTCCTGTATGGTTGTACTGGAACACCGCTCCAACCGTTCATTTCAGTATTGTCTAGAGTTGCGTTTGTACTACAACCATAGAGCAGAGCAGTTATGACACAGACCGCATGGCTCACAAAGCCAGAAATATTTACTATCTGGGCCACTGCAAAGAGCTCAGATGAAGTGCCAGAAGCTCTTCCTACATTTCTATGAAATGGCTTTTGAAACAAGTTTCAACACGGAGGAAACCACTTCCTAGCTATGTAATTTGCGGCAAGTCATTTAACTCTCTGCTCCTATTGCTGTGAAATGGATGTGATACAGTCTTTAAAGTGTAATATAAAACCTAGCTATTGTTTCCGTGCATGGCACAATGTTTAGCATATAGTACCAAGAGAGACAGGGAGAGTTAGAACTACTCTTATAAGAATTTTTACTTTTTATTGTGACTAAGGATCCGCTTTATAGCTTGAACCACCCGAGAAAACATCACCACATATGGTTTTTCAAGGGAGAGTATTGCAGCCAGTTTCTCTAGAGAAATGTCATGTAAGGTGTGGTGCTCACTAACCTATGTGTGCCTAAAATGAGTGCACTGAAATCATGAGGCATGATAATCTTTTATCTGAGTAGCTTCTTACCATTTGGAGAATGGTGTAAACACAGTCTGAAAAAACTCAGGAAGGCAGAATTCTTAAAGTACACAGTTTCCTTAAAGTGTGTTTCTTATTGAATGCTTGTTGTGGCTAGGTGGAGTTTTAAAACAGATATTCAAAATAAATCCCAATGGGATTTTTATTTTTTATTTTAAAGAGGAAAAAAAACAAACACAAATAACAAGACCATAGCAAAAGAACATAAAACTGTAAAAATGGTACAGAATTTTAAACAAAAATAAAAAAATTAACAATGGTTATATTACATACTATTTTTTTTTTTCCATTTATTTTTATTTTATTGAAATACAAATGTCAATCAGACAGTTTCAAAACACCATAACCATACAGAGTCGATGAAATAATACATTGCAAACTGTTTTCATAATGTTTTGGTATTGTACAAGGTGCATACATGATATTATATTTACAGGTATTTATGTAGCTGAATTATTTTCAGATTTGTTGCTCAGATTATTAAAGATAGGTATCAAGTTTCATTAAACAATTAAACATTAACTTCCTTTCAATAAGCCTTGTTTTTCTTATCCTTTTCCAAATGGGATTTTTATGTATGCAATAATTTAATTTAAAAATAAAAATAAACTACAAGGTAAATAAGTACATTATCTCATAGGATACACAAACAGAGTAAGTAGGATCACTAAAGAAACCCTCTGCCTGATAGAAAAGAGATTTTCCCAGTGTGTAGTAAGTGTAGATTGTGTTTATGATAATTAGAATAAACAAAGGATTTTGCTGGTTGAATTGACCCAACAGATAAAGGTTGTTTTTCTGCCACAGCCAAATCAGATATTTCACCACCCACAGAAGTAAAAAATCTAATAAATTCTGTGAATTCCATGGAGAACATAAAAAATAATAAACAAAGTGAAAAAAGTTTGGATATAAAATAGTTATTATCAACTTAGAAGTATGAAGATAGTTTTGTAAAAGAAAAGTATATCTTCTATTTACAGTGTAAACAGAAAATACAGCTTTGTAACCTTTCTAAAAAGTTTGTTTAAAGACAGGTCATGACAGGCCATGATTTTCTTTCAGAGCTCATTTTGTTGGTAAATTTGTCAATATTTAGTCTGATTGTTTTCTAAGCCTTTAATTACCGAAAGGAACTTAAAAATGACTTGGCACCCATCAAAACTCCTTCTCTGGTAATCTCTTAAGTGCTTAAAGCTAAAATTTTTCTAGGAACCTGTTTACTCAGAGTGTTTTAGAAGTAAGTCCGAGTATCAGTGAGGTCAATTCTAACACTTTAATAGATATTCCACACTAAATCAAAACCACAATTTCTATAGATTTGAAATGATAACCTGTCTTTCATTGGAATCTATTGCATTGTATATTGGAAATGGAGGAATTGAGAAAGCAAAGACGTTTTTAATTTTCTAATTATCAGGCAACAAGAAAGGGAATACATATTATATTGTAATTTTTAAAAGAAAACAAGATTTTGTTTCAGTAATATTAATTTATAGATTTTTTCTTTTTAAAATATTTGTTACTGAAGATAAATATAGTTTGTTCTTTTATTAAACAAATATTATAAAACCTTTTATTTTGGGGTAACAGTTTACCACATATGGCAAAATCATTCGCAAATATTTACAATTTCTCCCTTACACTGGAAATTACTCTTTTCCACAGCCTTTACAAAGATCTGAAATAAGTAAATTGTTGTTTAGTTTTCTGTGATTAAAAGCCTGAGGTTAAGTGAATATACAGAAAATTACTTTTCTGGAAAATTAATTGCCTTAAATCATTGTGTGCCTTCTACAAATAAAAATGACACCCATCTATGAGTTTCAAACAAATTCTCAGTTTTACAAAGACATTAGTTCATTTTTTTAGGGAAAACATTTTATAATTATGGTTAAATCAATGGGTACTTGTCATTGTATTATGAAATAGTTTAACATCCTGTTGTTGCATGTCTTACTAAATGGTTTGAATCTTTAAAAAACTCAGATTACAAAGAAATCATGTAAATTAAACTTGCTACTGTTGCCCATTATGACAGATGTAAAGCAACCAGTGGAACCATCTCAGAAATTCAAGAAGATTCAAAAGGAGAAACTAAAAATAAAGATATATTTCAGAAAGATCATTTGGGGCTTTCAATGGATAAGTAAAAAGTTTCAAAATAAATCAAATGTGAAGGACAGTAAAGGAATTTAAGACAGTGCCTTTTAAGAATTGAATTAAAAATAAGAACAATGGTTTTAACAATGATGAAACATTGGAACTTTGATTCCTAAATCAGCTGGGTAGGAATGGACTGAAGAGACAGGATTAGAATAGCATTATCAAACTAAAACAGTCACACTGTAGACATTTGGGTAGCTTGGATCTTTTCTCTTCACACTTGTTTGTAAAAAATAGAAGGGTAGAGTAGAATTTTCTTAGTTATGTTATTTCTTAGTTATGCTCTTCTGAAACTTATCCATAGGGCTATCAAAATGAGGCACCAAAAATCATTTGCTAGCAATGAGTGTTATGTCACTGATAGTATGTGGGAATAGCTAACCATTTCCTATAGACTAGGCTCAAAATTATTCAAGGATAAGACTACCACAAAAACCTCAATATTAGTTGATAATGGCATTACTTAAATAGTTTAATTTTTAGTCTCACCTATTATACCTAGTAGATTAACAGTAATAATTTCCCCTAAAACAAGAAAAAAATCAATGTGGAACATAGTATAAAATGCATCCATTTTTCAGTCTCTCAAGAATGATGAATGTAGCAAGGGAATCAATTATATTTTTTTCTACAAGTTCAGAATTATGTATTTCTTATCTAAGAGCTATTGTTATAAAGGTACACATACCTTAAAAACATATAAATGAATAAATTTTGTTCAACGGTCATCCTATTTACAAAGGATCCTTCTCAAAAAATATTTGAGGTATATTTGGTAATATGAACAACTATTTGGAATACAACACTGTGCATTACAACAAATACTGTGAAATTGATATTATTTTGTTAAGTAAAATTCTGTACCACTTGTAATTTTTCTGTTTTAATACTATTTTATATTCTCTTTAAAAAATTAAAAAAATACATTTTGGAAATAAAAATAAGGATAATGTCTCCCAATTTACTCTTTTCGTAAATACGGATTTTTCTTCATGATGTTTGCTTAGCATGTGAAATATTTATAGAGTTACATCCTTATCTATCAGTTAAATCTGATCTTTGCCAGCTCCAACATATAGCACAGGTAGCAATTGGTGGTCACAGATCCTAACATCCCCACACACACCTGAAGGATTTCAATTCAATGTGAACTCAAACCACAAGGTGTTTTTTTTTTAAATTAACAAGCCTATAGTCAGTTAAGCAGAACAGTGTGGTATCTTGTCACCTATTTAAAAGAAAAATGTCAGTCACTCTTAAATACATCATCTTAGTTTCCAATTTTGAATTTTTAAGTTCAGCATGTATCCATGATTATCTATATCTCTTTACACATCCTTTCTGTAAAGAAACATCCCTTGAGTGAAAAACTTACTCTCACTGAACTTTCTTCTACAACTTTCTTCTTTGGTCATTTAGAGAATTGTGTGTATTGATTGTCAAAAAATAAATTAGCTTACAAGCTGTGCCAGCAGTGGGACCAAAGGAAATGGCAATAAGAAGTCAGAGGAAAACTAGAGAATGGCATTTCCACACTGCCTTTCCGCCTACAGTTTTCATCTCTTGGTTCTTCCCTAGGAATGCTGTTAAATCCTTTGGAGGACATTATGTTTGGTTAATCAATTCTAAACGATGTTTTCCTTGGCTAGTTTCCCTTAATAGAAATGTAACGTTCAGGGGCTTGTCTTCAGGGAGAACTGTGTTGGGCTTTCCTTAGGGTGCAGAGGGTCAGAATACTCACCAACTGGTGCCATCTATTCAAGCAAGCCCATTTTAACTGATTTAGCTTTCATTTGCCTTGGGAGTGGAATAGAAGAAGTAAGCTTGCTGCAGTTGAAATTGAAAAAGTACTTCATTAAAAAATACTCAGAAGTCAAAAAGCACCATTTTTTTTCCCACTCTGTCTAAACTTAGTTTATATCTGTATGTTTTCTTTCATTTTCTCTTTTACTCAGCTTTACATCGACAAGTACTCTTGTCCCATTCTCCCCCCATCTACTCAGTCATCAAACTTTCCTACTAATCCATCTGTACTGACCAGTATCCACTGTAATTAGACGACATGTCATTGTTTCAGTCTCAGAACTGTGGAGGCAAATTCTGATGTTAGTAGCACATTTGCTTTTTGCCAGCACCTTTGATATTTGCCTGTCAGGCTAATTTTTTCAAGCATCATGCATATGCACATGGCTAACTGAAAGTTAAACCTGATACTTGGAAAAGCCTCAATATAAGATGCAAAAGCAGGAGGAAAATCCTGTGAAAAGCATAAGGCTGCGGAAAAAGAAAATCAAAGGTCATAGTGACCCTTACAGGCTTATTGTTACCTAAAGTAAAAATAAGGTTCAGAATGAGCCAATTTCCTATCATTTGCATTTAGTATTTATTTGAACAATAGTTAGATACTGGCACTTAAGGGAAAAGTACTTTCTCTGATTATACTTTAAGAGACATTATCAAGGCTATTGAATTCCAGATTCCTACTTTGTCTTATAAGATGATTTTCTTGCTTGAAATAGTCCAAAAAAGGGAAGAGGAATAGTTTTAAAACTTAAACTGGAAAAAGACTTTAAGAAGTCATCCAGGGCAGCCCAAATATCTCAGCAGATTAAATCACTTAAGCAGGCACAAGGTCTGGGGGTTCAGTCCACAGACCTACCATGCTGGCCCTCCTCCTGGGCAGCACTGAAACTGCAATTGAGACTGGGCATGGTAGCCTGCACTTATAATCCCAGCTCTTGAGAGGCTGTAAACAGGTGGACTCATTATGAGTCCAATCTAGCAGTGAGATTCTGAAAACCCTGCAGACCTTTCCCTAAAATAAAAAAGTCATGCAGTACATCTTTCTGTCCAGAGTCAAATGTAAATAATCTATGATGTAGAAAAGGTAAGAAAATGGAAGTGCTGAAAAAATAAAGACTTAAAGAAAAAAAGTAATTGCTTTTAAGAAAATATTTTATCATGTTAAAATGCTTCCCTATTCCTTATCTAACTGAATACCATGTGATAGTTGCTTTTATTAACCACTGACAGGTAATAAAATTGTCAATTATTTCCATATTACAAATGAAGAAACCAAAGTTTAAAGAGGTTAAATGACATGTTTTGAGATCATTAAATGGTGTAGGCAGACCTTGACTACAAATCTTCAATTGAAGGAGCCTGAACACTTGCTATTACAGCAAATAGCAAGGCTTTGCCAGTGATATATGTGACAGTTCAAGGCTTTTACTCTGACAACATAGTTTTTCTTTCTGCTTAACCCTGAAAGAAATTCATTCACCTCTCCCAGTTCAACCTAGTTCTCCCTGTCTTACAATTTTTATAGCCTGTCTTAGTTATGTTCATATCATTGCTGAGACAAAATACCTGATGCTCAAAATAAAGGAAAGAAAAGTTTATTTAGCTCTTGGTTGGTAGAGGTTTCAGTTTATAGTCAGCTGGCTCCAAGGCAGGGTGGTGTGGCAGTAGGGCACAGCTCCTGGCAGCAACAGATGACAAAAACAAGAGCAAATATGAGGAGAAAGCACACCTCTCTCCTTATATTGCAAGTAGGCTACCACCTAGGGTTTGTGTAGCACTTACACCATCTCAGTGCACTCCTCTTGCATAGGATGAGGATGTTTATAGAGTGAGGACCCTGGCCCCTTGCTGAGTCCCCTAATTAAATTTCAAATCTTTTCAAGGTGACACAATGTATCAACCATTACCATTATCCACCCCTTGTCACAGTGTCAGAGATATATTTTTAAAATCAGTTTCCAGATGCAAAGAAATGCATATTCTTACCATTTCACAAGATGGACATTGTAACTCAAGTTTAACAACACTCAAGAAGCTGCACTAAGTCCACCAACATTATATAACATTAGAACCACAACATTTTACACTGGTCCCCAAAAACTCATGCACATCAGTTTATGAAAAAGGCATTTAGTCCATCTCTAACAGTCCATATCTAACAGGAGCTAAGTTGTAACAGCTTCAGCTTTGCTGAAAAGTTCAAGTCTCTAGTCTTCTCCAACATGAAAGGCAAACTCTTAGCTGCAAACCCCTATACAAGTTAAAATTATACATTTCAACATTCAATGACATAAGATTACTATTTTAATTACAAAAGACACAAACAAGGGGATACAAAAGAATGGGACCAAAGCAAGTCCACAATCCAGGAAGGCAAACATCTGAGGCAATCTGTAGTAAGTTATGAGCTCCAAAAGGTTTGAGTGGCTCCAACTCTACAGCACTATTGGTGATTGTAGCTTCCATTGTTTCGATTTGTTCCCTCCTTGAAGCTTTCCTAAGATGATAGACATTCCTGACTTTTCCAAATTTGTGTGTATCCACTGCACCTTTGGCTATAACCTGGACTCCCAGGCTTTCTGAAATCAGGGAGGAAATCTTACCCCACAATGCTTGTATTCTGCCTAAGTCTAAAATTAGTATCACAAGAATAATGCCAAGGTTTACTTCCAGCAGGAGCAGCAGCCAGGATTTCCTCTCTTTTGGCTATAGAATTGAATGCCTGGATCTCTGGGCACTCTGAATCCAATTCTGAGGAATACATTTTCTGTGTTGTCACCAGTCTGGAACATGGTGCTCTGCAGCTTTCTTCTCAAAGTAAAGTCTTTCACTTTGCAGTTTTGAGGCTGCAAAAGGTGGAGACTTGCTGCTTCCTTTGGTGTCCCAGGTCATCTTTCTACTCTTCTGTTTTTTCTCAGCAATTTAGATCTCCTCAGCTCTGTCTTTGTCATCTATAGCTTTGCTAGATCTTCCTTTCTGTCTAAACTCATGATGATTTAAATGATCTCACTAGACTCTTTGTTTTCAATCTGCAAAATAGATCTGGTAAAAGTTTCCAACAATACCTCTGCCACTGCCTCAACATTTGCTGCCTTGAAATTTATTCTGCCACTTTAATCAGTCCACCACCCTTAATCTTAGTCCACTCAGAATCTCTGGACAAAAGAGAAATGAAGGCAAACTTTCTGCCAAACTATAACACACATTATCTCAAGTCCAACAACCAGTGCAGTTCTTCACAGAAGAAAACACCTGAGCTTGGTCTTTTACTGGTTTTCTAGTCCTCTGAGCTCTTACCAGAATCTCCCATTCAGAATAGCAAAAGGCATTCCAGCTTTACTCTTTTAGGTGACACCTCTGAAGCTTTTCAGTCTTGTCCCATAAGCCATTCCCAAAAGCTTTTCAAACACATTGTGACAGCAACAACCCAACACTCTGGCCACAGATTCTTAGTTACTTTTCTCTCATTGCTGAGATCAAGCATCTAATGCCCAAAATTAAGGAACAAAAGGCTTATTTAGTGCATAGTTGGTAGAGGTTCTGTTCACAGTCTGTTGGCTCCAAGGCAGGGTGGTGTGGCAGAAGGACAACAGCTCATGGCAGCATAAGGTGATAAAATCAACAAGAACAAAATAGCAGGAGAGGAAGCAAGCCTCTTTTCCTCCTTTACATTGTAAGTAGACTACCTCCTCCAGGAAGGGTGTAGTACTCACACTGTATGCTCATTTTGCACAGGATGAGGATATTTACAAAGTGAGGACCCTGCCCCCTGCTGAGTCACTTAGTTAAACTTCTAAACTTCTCAAGTTAACTCAATGTATCAACCATTACATCGCTTAGACTAAACCCCTGAAATTATAACTGGCTTTGGTTGACCAATGATGAGGTTTTTGTTGATCATTAAGCACCTAGAAAGATAGAAGAAAAAAACTAGAAGCAAAGTTAATGGAATAAGAATTTAGATAGTTTGGACTCTGCAGCTTTTAAAAAAACTTACTTAAAACTAACTTCAGGGGAAAGAATAAAATAAGGTTTCTTCAAACCCAAAATTTTACTTTGAAAGATACTAAATTATGCTGGGTATGGTTACACTTACCTGCAATCCCAGCACTTGAAAATCTCACGCAAGAGGATTGCTGAGAATTCAAGATCACTATAGGCTATATTTCATATTAGTCTGACCTATAAATACCAAAACCTTGTCTCAAAAATAAAAATAAATAAATAAATAAATAAATTGATATGCAAATAAAAATACCAAACTGTAAATGAGAGTAGCTAATAGACATGGTCTAAGCTTCTCTGCTGAAATATCAAGTAGTTATTCAACAAACACCAGGAACTACCAAGCATGACAGAGAATACATACAGCCCTTCACCATCCAGAGGATCAGTTCCATCATTCCACTGTCTAAGGAAGGAAAAATCAATCAATCAATCAATCAGTCAATCAATCAATCAATCAATCAATCAATCAATCTGGCTGCTGTTATCCCACCCACCTTCACAGCAGAAATTCAGTTCCCATGTCTAATTTTAGGCCTCTCTGTTTTGCAAATGTTCCTTTAATTTTCTCTTTATCACAATGTAGGCAGTGGGGATGAGGATCTATATCTCACTGGCTCTGCACCTGACTGGCAAGTGTGAGGCCCTGTGTTTGATTCCCCAGTACACAAAAAATGCAGACCGTGATCTGGTGGGCAAATGGGGTAGAATTCATATATGCCAGTGTTCCCAAATTGAGTGGGTCCTCACAATGTATATTAATTACAAACTTGCCTCTCTGGGACCCCTTTAGGACACAGAAGTGAGTACAGCAGGAGAAAACTCTTAAGGCAATCAGAGCAAAGGTCAGTGCAAGACTAGTCTGAATTCAATGCAAGTTACAAGACCTAAGTAAGGGGGTTGGATTTAATTTAGATATATACACTTCTTGAGACAACTTGAGCTCATGTTTCCTGTCAGAGACACCAAAATGAAGATAAGGTAGCCTACAAATAGAGTGGGATTATAAGTAACAAAGGACCTAAGGTATCAGCATTAAAGTTCTTTAATACTTCTGAATTTATGGTTAATAAATGCTTTAGAGAAATTCTTATATGTGTCTTCTGAGAGAGCGAGCAAAACAAAAATGGCCCTTGTCTTCATGAATCTAAGCAGAATCAGAAAGACATGTTTGGGCTTGTAGTGGCATGAGTAGCGAATTCTACTAGTAGGTGTCATTGCAGTTCCACTTTCTGAAGTTTCCTTGATAAAATGGTATTGCGGTAAAGATAGAGAAAGGATCATTCTGAAATGACACTCTCCACCACTTGGCTTATCTGCCTGAAAACACACTCAGAGTACACAAGGCAAAAGAATAAGAAAGCTGGAAAGAAAGCTAAAATCAAGTGAAAAAAAATTATAAGTCCAAAGCTATGTAGTCAATATCTAAGAGTTATCACCTTGATTTTAACTTGACAGCAACACATTTTGCGTTGTGATAGTGGAAATTTGCCTGAGCTGATTTATTCAGGCAAAATTTGAAAAGCCAATGATGCTTTCATAGCGTATGTGGGGAAATTGCCAACCAACATTCCCTGCTTCTATTGCCCTTCCAACAAAAACAGGCTTGATGATTCCAGGCTGAGTATGACTAATTGTGAAGTGTTCAGTGGCAGCTGCTGTGCTGTACTGCCCTGTATGGCCTTAGCAGTTGTCATATTGCTTTGCAAACTGCTGTGTAATACCTGTAGGACAAAATGCACTATAGATCACTAATTCTAGTCTGTATAATGTGTAATGAGTTTTAAGTACTTTTTCCTAATCAAAATTGTGAGGACAAGTGTTTCTTGGGAAATCTGTCCCTAGACAAGCCTGAGCTTGATCATTTTAGATTTGAGGTGGATTTGGATACAGGGAACAGTACAATGCATGAAGCATATGTGGCCTTTAAGGCTTGTGGCACACCTTCATATGGAGCATGTGCAAAGAGCTATTAAGACTCCTGGCCACAAAATTGGTTAACAGCATCTGATGCTCCATGGAACATATTATATCTATGCACTTTAGAAGACCCAGAATTAGGAGGTTGGTGTATACCACAGGGTTTCTTGAAAGAAAGAAAAATAACAAACACTTGCAGGCACTGTACACTTCAGCATGGAAAAGAGGAAGACTTCTACTACTGCCTTGGGAGACTTGGGCTGAGGTGGGAGGAAAGAAACAAGTAACATTTGTTGAGAGGTTTCCATGTCTGGTACAAGATCTTACTTTTATTTTCACAACAATCAGACAAATTGCATTTTAAAATTCTACTTCAAAAGATAAGACAAGTTTAAAGAAGCTAAATTATTTGCCAAAGGTCACCCTGTGCATGGCTATAATTCATATCTAACCAGTTTCAGAATTATTTCTCCCCACTCCCACCTATAACAGAGGCAGCTTTTTTATAAGCATTCTAGCAGAATTCGTTAATATACCAAATGTGGTGATGTTCAAGGGGTATGTCTCAATCAGAAACTATTATAAGACTCACAGATATTGTCAGTGATTATTCGGAAACTATCCATCCAAATTTAGTGATGAATAAAATCTATACAACCTCCACTTATCAACAAGAACTATGTTTTTCAAACAGGCAGTACAGCTTCGAAGGAAAACATCCAAAGTTTATGGCTGTTAATCCGTACTTGCTCTAGCTTGCCTTCCCCTTGGAAAGGATATGCATAGTCAAATAAAGAAAAAGAACATTACTGAATACTTGTCCAGCATAAATTATGATTGGTTTTCACCATGCATGCACACATTTAGGCAAATATCACTCATGGTATCAAATCCTCACCTGATTATACTGCTTACTTACTAATGCAGTATATTCCAGTAGATATGACAATGGTTGTTAAGAGGGCCTGAGGTCAATTCTTACCTCTTCTACTTCCTACCTAATATATTATCTGAAATAAGTACAGTGGACACTCAAGTTATGACCAGCCTTATATACAAAAATTTGTATTACAACTGGAAATTTAGGTTTGATTTATGACCAAAGTCTTGAGTTAAGATCAAGATGCTGGCCATTTTTGCCATTGTAAACAAAGACTCACTTATGCCAGGAAAGTGTGCATGAGCATCAGTCTGAGCCCAGATACATGTGTTTGTGGATACGATTTTGATAAGTGTTTTATATAATTGCTATGATTATTGCTATCAAAATGAACCCTCCAAAAGTTAGTAAGGACAGTAGGAAAGGAAGATAAGCTTATGCATTATAAGAACATATAGTTAATTGTCATATATATATAGATTGAAAACTACACTAGTAGGCCAAAGAACATACAAAACACATAAGACAATTGTAGTAAATTGAGGTATACTTTTAGAATTGAGTTTATAAGTCAAGGGTCCACTGTAACATTGCCTATTTGATTCCTAGTTCCCTCATGTGTGAAATGAGAATATCTATTTTATACGGTTGTTTTGAGTATTAAATATAACAGGAGCAAAAGATATTATAAGTTACAGAGTTATAGAAAAACACAAATGTGTTAATATTGTCACCAGGCAAGGCAACAAAGCAGATCAATTTATATTGACAATGATAATTCTTCACCCCTTTAATAAGACCAAAAAGGGGATCTCATTTCTTTAACACCACCATAAAATTAACTAACACAGGTGGGGTCAACTCTAACAACTCAGTTTCGGGTGGGCGTTAAGTACATTAGAGACCACTCTTAACACTAAATTTAGCATATAAGAATTACATAGATCCATACTGTTTTGGCAACTATTGGTCTCTTTGTTTGCCTATCAACCATATAGCCTCATCCTCCAAAATTAACTTGTCACTCTGTTCCTCTTTTTGGCAGAGAAAAAACTGGAAGCCTAAAACATTCAAAGTCATTCATTAACTCATTCACCCAACCTTCAAATATTTACAGATGTATACTATACAGCAGATCCAGAGCTGAAGAAAGTGTTCGTATTTTCATAGAATTATAACAGCAGACAAGTATATAGATTAGTCATAAAGGTAATGAAAAAAGAAGGTATGAACAAGGTATAGATACGACAGGTGATACGTGAATTGGGATGAGGGGGTAGAATGGAAAAAAAGTATTCTAGGGAGAAGGAAGAGAGCATGCAAAATCATAGGAAGTGAAAAGGAACAGAAGTTCTGTTTGATTGAATCACAGGATACTTGTGCATGTGTGTGCATATACGTGTGTGTGTGTTTGAGGAGAAGGGAGAAAGTGGCAGATAATTAAGCACTCTTAAATGAATGTCGAAGAGGCTATCATCCCCAGCTATGAGTTAAGGATTGCATGACAGATCATCTTTCTCCAAACTACTTAGTCTCATACATTTTCTAATTGGTAAATTTCCATCCTAAGAAATTCCTATTTTTAGATTTCAAACGCTTTTCTTCTCCTTCCAGAATTTTCTATAGTTTTGCATTGGATAACAGCTTTCAGTTCATGATGGTTTTATAAGATTTGTTTTCTACTGACACTCTAGACATCTTAGTTTGTATAAGAAAACTGTGATTTTAGCATAATGAAAAAATTACTTAGCAATGCATTTCTCAGAATGTATTATCATGATTAAGCAATATGGCTATATTGCAATACAAATAGCCTTGGGAAAATCAGTTTGAAAAATGAATAGTCAGATGAGATCAAGGAGTGCTTGAAAGATGAGGATAGTGGAAAATATATGGAGATATGGGAATGTTAAGTTGATAACAAAGTTGTCCTTCACTAATTTTTTAATTTCTTCATAGAACCAAGTATTGATGCTGAATTATAGTTTATATGTAATCTACAATGTGGTACAGGTGATAATTCATGTCTTTTGGGTTCAGCAGTCTCACTTGTTATGCTGCTGGCTAATCATTACCCATGCATAAAACCTTCATCCACTCACATACTCTCCTCTCCAAACAATTGGAACCGATGCTGTACTAGTATGTGAATTTTAAAGCTACTTAACTTGTGGCAGAGGTAGGTCATGATCAAGAAGCAAAATGGAAATGACATGCCTCAGACATAACTCAAATTTTTGAAAGCCCTGTCTTCATTGACTACTGCAGTAGAAGTTTAGTGCTAATTAACTTTAGACTTCTTGTTCTAGGGGTATGCCTCAGTTGGACATATCCAGACAGCACAACTTATTTGAATTACATTAATATTCACCATGGACTGCCAAGTAATTGAGAGAGAGCTGAAATGATAGATGTTTATGATGAAAGTCAAATGACAAATTATATCATACTATGATCTCCCACACTTTTCCATCCTTACAAACAAAGACAGTCCAAGGCTGAAGATGTAGCTTAGTGGTGCAGTACCTGCCTAGCAAGTGTGGGGCCCTGACTTCAATTTCTGGTACCAAAAAAGGAAAAAGATATCAGTCCAAATTGCATACTGATGTTGTTAATGAGGTTGGTACTGAATGATAAAGAATTTTATGGCCCATTGTACAGTTACTTTGCTATCATCTCTTACACTTTCACACACTGGACACAATTTCACACTGCTGAAATGATTCCAGTGACATTGCAGTGAGTAAAGTTAGTTGAGAAAGTAGAAAATGATCAAATGGCTCACAGCCTCACCCAGTAAAGGGCTGCAACCAAAGAAAAAGGACCCTCTTTACCTCTTAAAATAGATAAATCAGCTCTAAAAACAAAACAAAATAAAAAAAGAACCACTGGACAAACTTGGGAGAAACAGAAATATATTCTTTTGTTCCTTACATTACTTCAAATTTGTACCCTGAGAGGTTGTTTCCAGAGAAAAACTTGTTATCCACTGGGCAACAGAAAATTGGTGTAGCTAATTTACTTAGATTCAAATGTTTACTGTGCACATAACCGCATCAACTACTTCACTTAACACAATGCTTTACTCAAGTTCTTATAAATGGAAAATTCATAAATCAAAAGTAGGTAATCTAAATCCACGTCAAAATTCTTTCAGTAGATTCAACCCATTGAGAAACTCCCTATGTATCAATATTTAAAACTTTTTCTTTGACTTTATCCCCAGAAACACTCAACAGCTCTCTCAAAACCTATCCAATTCATTCAGCTCTATAAAGACCACAAGTGGTCTTGTCTCTGGACCTTTTCGCATAGCTCTTACCTGGAAATCCACCTCCATCCTTTAAGATCTAGCTCTGGTTCCCTTTTACTGGAACTGTCCCCTAGGTCAGTGAATATGAAGCATTGTGGAGATGAGTAATTTCTAAGTAGAGTGGATGCCTCCACAAATGGTAAGTTTAATATGTATTCTTTTCCACCATCCCCAGTAAACAGTAACATGTGTTAGAAAAGTAAGGAATTTCAAACAAATATTCAAAAAGTGATTAGAGCAGAGAATGAGCAACCTTTCACATTTGTTTTAGATCTGTAAACTCATTTATCTTTGACCATGAGGCTAAATTATTTCTGTGCCTTACATTTGCTATACAAATAGGTATAATTCAGCAATATTGTGAAGGTATTTCCTAAACATTAAGACAAAGCTGACATCAGAAAAACTTTATCAGGATATCCGAGGGCTCACAATGCCTCAAAATTTTTAGGTCACATCTAGTTTTCTAAAGTTTACCTTACAAATATAACATGCTGGTATGAAACTGGGCACTCATCTCAAATCTTTTTGGTAGAGGAGAATTACATAGTATCCGTGATTATTCTATTGTACTCCTTGAGTTCTAATTTTTTACTTTGAGTCAATATATTTATTGGGTAACATCTTTATGCCACAGAGTACAGAAGATTTGAATCCCAGAAGGCATCTCTCTTAGTAACTTTCCTCTTTTCTGGGATGAAATATCCAACACCCAAAATATAAAGGGTAAAAGTTTATTTTGTCCCATGATTCAGTCCATGGTCAATGGACTCCAAAGAAACAGTATGGTAGCAAAATCTACTTATGTCTTTATGGCCAGGAAGCAGAGAAAGGAAGGACTAGCTAGGGAGGGAGATATACTTTTTCTAATAATAGCTCCTATGATGCACCCTTCCAACTAGGCCTCACCTCCTAACACCACATCTCCATGATTCAATGACCTATCAAAATCCCCCCTATGAGTACATGAAGTTTTGAGCAGGCATCTAGATATAAAGCATAGCATTATCTATCTAAAGGAGAGCAAAGGTAATTATTAAAATGACCAGTAGTGAACAACATTCAAAACAAGCTTCTTGATTGACAATAAACACTTACCTCCCAAATTATCCTATCAGCACAAGTACAGTCTCATCCATCAGCAAACAGACTAGCATAGTCTTGGGAGCTGTGGCAACTGGTGAAAACCCAGTCTGATACAGCCTTCCTCCCACCAACGGTGGGACTCAGGGATTGGAAACTAGCAGGAACACCAGTGACAGAGTAAGACCCCAGCTAGACATCATGGACAAGCAGAACTAATGGTGCAGAAAAGTCTGAAGCAACAGTAACAATATGAGCCAGAAAATGTAAAGTTAGGTGAACCAGCCTGTTACTTAGGAACAAAGACACAAAGAATAGCGACAGGAGGGAAGGGCCTTCCCCCTCTCCTCTCCTCTCCTCTCCTCTCCTCTCCTCTCCTCTCTTCTCTTCTCCCCTGCTCTCCCCTCCTCTCCTCTCTCTTCTCCTCTCTTCTTTCTTTACTTAAATTTTTATTTTTAATCTTTATTTTCTTTTTTATATGGATGGGGAGAATTCTAGTCACAGAAAACAAATCCCATTCCCCAAACCCACAAACAAAGATCAGACCCCAATCTAGCAAACAAATCTACTTATATTCATAGTTAGGATACATATTCTGGTTTCACCCTTGGACCTAGAACAAAACTGTAGACTTTAGAAGAATCTCATTATTTTATTCCTCTCTGTTTGATGTGTTTACCTCTTAGTAGTCAGCAGTTTTAGTGGTTTCTATATTACTGTATTTTTTTGTTATTTTTGTTTTTTCCCTTTTCTTTCTTTTCCTTGGTTTTGTTTTGCTGCTCTTTCTATACTTTTTTTTCTAAATGCCAGATTGTTTTTATTTCCTTTTTTTTTTTCTTTTCTTCTCTCCTCATTTTTTTTTTCAATTTTCTACCTACTTTTTTTCTTCTGATTTACAATTCTTCTCCCTGCTTGGAACTGAACTCAGAATCTTGCACTTACCAGGCAGGTACTATGTCACAGAGCTATACTGCTGGCCCTCATTCACAATATGGATTTTTCAATATTCCTTTTATTTTATTAAACCCATCCTGTTCCTCTCTTTGATCAAATATTGTTAGATTTTATGGTACATTTCTTTTTTATCTAATTCACTTCAGTACTCCTAGGCTTTTTGTTCTAATCTAATTCCTCTTGTGTCCTACAATTACCCAAAACTTGGAAAAGAAACAAATCACCTATAAAGGAGAGACTACCAGAATTATAGCATACTCTCAACACACATCCTCAAATCAAGGAGGGCCTGGAGTGAGGTATTTTACATACCAAATGCAATTATCAATACCCAAATTGATGTATCCCACAAAAGTATCTTGAAAAATTAATGGAGAAATAAGAACACCTGAAAAATTTCATGGCAATAATTCCAGCTCTACAGAATGCTCTGAAGGATATATTAGAAAGAGAGAAATAATATGATAAACATAAGAACCCGCAAAGAAAGAAAACACCAAGCAGGGAAAGCAATTAAACAGAGAAAAAAGAAAGGGAATCAAAACCAGGAAAATACCATGTAAAAATATGTCAATACTTATCAGTTATAACCATTATGTAAATGGTTTCAATTCACCAAGCAAAAGAAACAGACTGGCACAACAGATGCACAGATGAGATTGAACAATGTGCCACATTGCAGAAATATATTTAACCCAAAAAGAAATTCATAGAGTAAAACTCAAAGAACAGGAAACAATCCTACATGGCCCAGGAACCCAGAGAAAAGCAGTGGTAACTAATCTATTTGAAGACTTGGAAACTTTAAGCCAACTTAGCAAAAAGTGACAAATAAGTTCTCTACATACTTGTTAAGGGAAAACTTCAAGGAGAAGAGATAAAGTTCATAAATTTATACATACACCAAACACTAGTACACCAAACTACATAAAATAATTACTAAGAGAACTGATACACTACATAGTCACTAACACAACTGTAGTGTGAAATTTTAATATTTCACTCACATAGGTAGATCGACTAGAGAAAAAAAAACTCAACAAAGAAATAGCAGAATTATACCAAGCCTGTGAAAAAATGTATTTGATAGATTATTCCATCCCCAAACATCAGAATACATGTTCTTCTCAGCTGCATATGGGATGTTCCCCCAAATAAACTACAGGTTAGCCCACAAAACATATTTAAATAAACGTAATGGAATTAAAATCACACCATAGTGTAATGAAACTGGAAACCAATGACAAAAGAAATCACAAAACCTACATAAACACATGAAAACTGAACAACAATACTGAACAACCATGGCTCACAGAGGAAGTAACAATGAAATTAAACAGAACACACTATTAAATAATAATGCAGATACAACATACTGAAACTTATGGGGTACATTGAAAGCAGCTCTACAGTAGAATATTGTAGTGATAAACTGCCACGTCAGGAACAAAAGAAAGAGCCCAAATAAGCAATCTAGTGTTGAAGCTTAAACTTTTATAGAAAAAGAAGCACAAATCAAATCCAAAGCTCATACAAGGGATGAAATTGCAAAGATAAATGCAGAAGTTAATACAGTTGAGACTAAGAAAACTGTACAATGAATCAAAAAGTTGCTTCTTTGAAAGAATAAATAAAATTGATAAATCATTAGGCAAATTTCATCAGAAAGAAAAAAAAAACACAAATTCAAGCAATTAAGAATGAAAAAGTGAGGGCCAGCCAAATAGTTCAGTGGATTAAAGTACCTGCTTAGACAAATGCATTGGCCAGGGTTCAGTCCTTGGCATGCCATTCCAGCCCCACCCCCAGGGTGTGCTGAGACTGTGATTGAGTCTGGGCATGGTAGCGTGTGCCTGTAATACCAGCTCTTGGGAGTCTGAATACAGATGGATGACTATGAGTCAGTTCTACATAATGAGACCCTGTAGTCTGTGTATACTCTGTCCTAAATACAAAAGAAAGAAAGAAAGAAAGAAAGAAAGAAAGAAAGAAAGAAAGAAAGAAAGAAAGAAAGAAAGAAAGAAAGAAAGAAGGAGAAAGGAGAGATCACAAAGGCTCCTATAGAAAGTCAGAAGATCATCAAAATCTACCTGGAGAACCTACATTCTAATAAAATGAAAATCACAGATGAAATAGACAGATTCCTAGACACAATTGCATTGCCAAAACTAAATCAAGATGACATAAAAATTCTAAGTAATCAAATAATAGGCAATAAAATTGATAATGTAATTAAAAATTTAGCAGCAAAGAAAACCTCAGGCCATATAGATGCAGTGTTGAAATCTACAAGATATTTAGAGAGGAACAAATACCATTAATGCTGAAACTCTTTAAGGAACTTGACAGGGAAACAATAGTTTCAAAGTAATTTCTGGAAGCAAATATTACCTTGATTCCAAATCCATAGAAGAGCCCAAACAAAAAATAAAACTACAGGGCAATCTCTCTAATAAGCATACATGAAAAATCCTCAATAAGATACTGGCAAATAAAATGCAGCAAATTATCAAGAAGCCTATGCACCATGATCAAGTAGGATTAATCCCAGGGATGCAGGGTTGCTTTGACATACACAAATCAATAAATGAAATGTAACATATTAATAACAAAACACAACAATCACATAATTGACTCAGTAGATGCAGAAAAATCATCTGAGAATGTCTGACACCTGTTCTTATAAAAACACTATAGAAAATGCAAATAGAAGATCTTATCTGAATCCAATAAAAGTGATTTATGACAAACCAAAAGCTAAAATCATGCTAGATGTTAAAATCTAAATGCTTTGGACCAGCAAGATAGGCCAGTGGACTAAAACACCTACTTAGGCAAGCTTAGGCACAACACAGGGACTACAGTTCAATCCCCAGTACCATATACTAAGTTGGCCCTGCCTCAAGGGCCGGCTGAGCTGATCAGAGTACGTGTGTTATGGTGCAATCCTAGTGCTGGGGAGGCTGAAAACAGGAGGATTACCACAAGACCTAGATGCACAATGAGACCCTGTAACAATCAAATACATTTTAAAAGCACACACACACACACACACACACACACACACACACACAAATAGAACTGATTGTTTTAACTCTGAAACTAGGAAGAAGACAATGATGTACACTATCACCAGCCCTATTTTATATAGTTTTGGAAACAGTGACAGAAACTAAACAAGAGAAAGAAATAAAAGGAATAAGGATAGGAAAGGAAGAACTTAAATTATCATTATTTGCAGAAGTCATAATGCTCTACATACAAGATCCCAAAAGCTCCAACAAAAGACTTCTTGATTTAAAAAACCAGATACAGTACTGTAGCTAGACAAAAAGTCAACATTCAAAATAAATACCATTGCTATAAGCAAGCAACAATCTCATATAGAAATAATTTGGGAAACTATATGCTACAATAGCATCCAAAAAATGAAATACTTAGGAATCAATTTAACAAAGATGTGAAAGGTCAATACATTGAAAACTACTACTCTGAGAGGCTGGGAGATGGCTCAGTGGAATAAGTGCTTCCCTGTCAAGCACAATGGCCTGAGTTCAATCCCTGGTTCAGCCAAGAAAACAAAAACAACAACAACAACAACAAACTACTACTCTGAAAAATCATTGAAGAAGGTATCAGAAAATGGAAAGATTTCACTTGCTCAGGGATAGGAAGAGCAAACAGTGAAAATGGCCCTACTCCTTGAACTGTTATATAGATTTAATGTGATCCTAATCAAAATCCCATTAACATGTTTCACAGAAACAGAGAAAACATTCTCAAAATCCATGTAAAACTAGAAGAGAGCTAGAATAGCAAAAGCAATTCAGTGCAACAAAGGCAAGTCAATCTCTAACCTGAAATTATATACTACAAATGTACTGTGATAAAATCAACAAGGTATAGGGGGAAAAACCTGAGGATAAATGGAATATAATAAAAGATGTAGACTCAACTCTAAACACATTTAGCCACCTTTGACAAAGGAGTCAAACACCTCCACTGGAAGAAAGATAGTCCCTTTAGTAAATGATACTAAAAAAATTGGCTTTCCACATGTCACAGACTAAAACTACACGTGTATCTATTAACATCCACTAAACTGAAATGCAAATTGATTAAAGATCTAAATATTAAAAACGGAGACACTAAGTTTACTAGAAAAGAAAAATAGAAATCTTCAAGACATAGGTGTAGACAGAGACTTCGTGAAGAAAATGCAGACCACATGAGAAATACTACAAAGAATCAACAAATGGGACCTCGTGTTACTAAAAGAAGCTTTTTCAAAACAAAAAAAGTCATCAACAGAGAAAAACGACAATCCAGTCAGAAGAAATTATACCAGTTATCCATCAATGTACTTATGTATAGAACATATAAGGAAATGAGTATATGCACTTCTTAGTTGAAGAAATACAAACAGCAAATAAGTACATGACTAAATATTCAGTGTCAACCAAGAGATGCAAATTAAAACAATATTGAGATTCTTTCTCACTCTAGAAAGACTTATCATGAAGAAATCAGGGGCTGGGGATATAGCTCAGCAGTGTAAGTGCCTGCCTGGCAAGTGCAAGGTTCTGACACTGCCAAAAAAAAGAAAGAAAGAAAAAGAAATCAACCAGGTCTGGCCAAATAGCTCAGCGGGTTAAGTGGTCTGCAAGCAGGGCCCGGGGGTTTGATCCCCAGGCCTGCGCAGCCCCTGGGGTGTGCTAAGACAGCCACTGAGACTGGCCGTGGTGGCTTGCACCTGTATTCTCAGCACTGGGGAGGCTGTAAACAGGAGGATCATTACAAGTCTGATCTACTCAGTGAGACCCTGTACATCCTTTCCGAAAGAATGAAAGAAAGAAAGAAAGAAAGAAAGAAAGAAAGAAAGAAAGAAAGAAAGAAAGAAAGAAAGAAAGTGAAATCAATAATAAATACTGCCTGGGCTACAAGGAAATTGAAACACTTTTTCACTGTAGGTTGGTGTACACACCAGTATAACCACTGTGGAAATCATTGTGAAGATTTCATGAAATCAAATGATTAGAGGTCCCACTGGACACAGCTATTCCCATTCTAGGTATCTTCTAGAAGAATTAAAAACATCATACCACAAGAGATATATCTAAACCCGTGTTTATAGCAGCCCAATTTGTAATAGCTAAATCTTAGAAACCCCACAAATGCTTATCAACTGAGGAATGAATAAAAAAGATATGTTTTTTCTATATAATGGAACACTACTCTACCATGAAGAAAAATTTTGAGGTTTTATAGGTAAACTGATGGACCTTGAGACCATACTTAAAAGTGAAATAAATCAGACTCACATGTGTAAACATCATATTGCCTCACTAGTGTGAGAAAAGGTATGGATAAATAAGACAAAGGATGTACAATAGATATTTCAAATAAGCAATAAACTGTCCAAAGGAAAAGAAATGCTGATGGGAGAATGGGGAAAGGAAGGCAGGTAAAGGGAATACATATATATATTATAGTTAAGATAATTATGGGCCAGCAGGATAGCTCAGGGGACTAAAGCACCTGTGCACCTGCTTAGGCAAAGTACAGTGGCTGAGGTTCAATCCCCAGCCTGACATGCAAGCCCTATCCCTGGGGCATGCAGAAAGGGTGATTGAGACTGGCGTGGTGGCATATGCCTGTAATCCCAGCACCTGGGAAGCTGAAAACAGGAAGCTAATTCCAGTCTTCATAGTGAGACCCTGTAGACCCAGTGCTAAAATACATAAAAAAGAAAAAAAAGATAGTTATACAGATAATATCTCTTAGTTCTTTGAAAAGAAAGGTTTGTGCTATTATTGTTTGGAGAATATTTCATGCTTGTATCTTATACTGTAAACAAGTATTATGAATATAACAATACATAGTGTATTAATCATTACTCTTCTACTAGACTGTTTTGAAACTGTTTTATTGTTACATTTAACTCTTTTCTCTTTAAAATAAAAAAGTCAAAAATAATATAGTCTTTCATCTCCAATTGCAATGTAATGCTCATATAAATAAAGATCTCTTGTAGCTAGTACTATGTTAGCTATACAATTTCTGGACTTATATAACATAAATTAGCAACCACTGTGTTATAAAGCAACACCATTTGAGATGCACAGAAATTTTTCATTATATTGAAATACAATGAAGAAAACCTGTGTTTCTCTTCCTTAGGTATCTACAATAGGAAAGGAAAACTGATAAGCCTAAACATAGGAACAGAGATTTTATTGTGCCCTATGGTTCATTAATGAATTCCCTTTGTAGTTAAAACTGTTTGTAGGCAGGGAATTGCATTAGGGGTTCTGTAAAAAGATATTCAAAGTTAAGCACCATTTCTTTTTCCTTTATTCATTCGTGGGCACTGATATTTGCAATGATTAACAATCAAGCTTCCATTTCTTTCCTTGGAAAAAGGTTCTGAGTTATATCTACTCTCATATTTTTGCAAGTTTTCTTCCAAACATCCCACATGTGGAAATTTCTCATTTTCCAGTCATTGTTCCATTCAAATGGTACTAAGGATTGAATCTAGGGCCTTGTGCATGCTGAACAAGCACTATATTTCTAAACTGTACTCCTAGACTTCTGATCATGTTTTAAAATTGACATGTTATCTATCTTTACCATACAACTCAAACTCCACCTTTGAGTAGTATTGCTATGTTAGCAAAGTAGGTAAGTTCAATCAGGTTTTTAGTTTTAGCTATGTATTAAAATCACTTGAGTAAACTTTTAAAATGCAAATTCCTTGCCTCCACTCTGGATTAAATTAATCATAATTTCCAGAAATAGCAACCGATATAATAATTACTAACATAAACTATTATCACTATCATTACTATTGTGGTGCTAGTGATGAGATCTATGACTTTTTACAAGCTAGGCAAATGCTGTACAACTGAGCTATACCCTAGCCCCAGTGAAATTTATTTTTCAGATTTTGAAGCAAATATATGGCTGAGAATAAACAGTTCAGTCTGTGTGTGTGTATATTTTGTTTTGTTTGTTTTTGCAACAGACCACAAAGCAAATAGAAATGTTTAATGCCTGTCTCTTCTGGAAGACTGAGGCATGAAAGATGACCCCAAACAAGAAAGCTTACAAACTGGTGTATCTACTTACACTGGAGTCCAAAATCTTCTATTTGTCAAGGCCAACACATATTAGGCATTCTCTTTCTATGGAGAAAATCTCTCCTTGTCCTTCTTTTTTTTTTTTTTTTTTTTTTTTTTTTTTTTTTTTTGTCTTTTTGAGACAGGGTCTCACTATGCAGTTCAGTCTGGCCTTAAGCTCACTTTGTAGTTCAGGCTGGTCTCGAACTCACAACAATCCTCCTGCCTCAGCCTCCCGAGTGCTGGGATTACAGGCATGCGCCACCATGCCCGACTTTCTCCTTGTCCTTCCTTGTACAAACAGAGAAGTGCCTATTCTGGGGGTCTGGAGATGACATGCCTCCTAATTTATGGAATGCACACATGACGTTAGAACAAGGAGAGGAATAAAATTAGCAAACCTAGCCCTTTGATGTGTAGTGTATCGAACATTTCCTCTGGAGAACTCATCATATTTGCATAGCCAAAAAACAGAGATTAACGTTATTATATGTGGAAGTGTGCATGCATTTAAATCTAGAGTGAATATGTTGTCACATTGGCAAATAAATGTGATGTCAAATAGCTATACGAAGGTAAATTTTAATATAATCCAATCTTATACCATAACTTAAATCACAAATTGGAAATATATTCCTATATTAGGGAGAAGGATCTTTTAAACACATGAGATCAAGGAAATGAGTTAAGATTCATAGTCTAAACCTAAAGGTGAAGCATGTACTCATACCTGGCATTATGGTCACTAAGAATTACACTATTCACAGTCTTCTTTTCTGAAGTCCTGTAAATTTGTGTATCTTCTTTAACAAATCATCTCTATCAATTCTGCCATAGGTTCTTTTTTCTTACCTCCATCTCCAGTCTAACCTAAGTTTAGTCACTTACTGGTCAACTAAACTAACTTCTTTGAGATGAGTTTCTTCATCCCTTGACCAAAATAATAGCAATAATTTAAAGGCTGTTTATTAAGTTTCAGTGTTGTGGAACATAATTATAACAAAATTAATAGCTATTTCCTTTCTTAGTCGTTAGCTAAATGCAGAGTTAAAGTAAATCCCAAGCTTCTTATATTTTTGACAAAGTGTATTAGTACTTGTAGAAGGTATTATTGTTTACAATATAATCGTTAGTTTTGTTATAGCTCTCCCATGTAACAGCAAATGGCAAAAGAAATGAAGGAGTAACTTGTTGGCATTTGGGAGCAAATCTGCTCAGGTCCGTGAGGTCCTCAACATCTCTTGGAGGTGTATTTTCCCTAAAGATCTTTAGTGAAAGCACAGACAGTTATTTGGTTATAATAAATTAAGAATCCTTATTCAGTTTAGGAAGCAGGCCTCTCCAACTAGGTATAAATGAGTAGTGCCTAAGAAAAGCCAATATAAAATTGGCTACATTATTAGTGACTGGTTGTAGGGGTAAAAGCACCACTCACAGAAGGAACTAGTCTCCTTTAAACTGGGTGTTGCTATTTTTGCTTTTGAAAGGGTTGAACTAACACATAACAAATTGTAAATGTTTTTAATAATGATTACTAAATGACAAGCTTACCTGTTGCTTTTAACAAAATAAAGTTTGAGAAAAGGAGGGAGAGAGAAAAGGGATTGAAGGAAAAAGGAAAAGAGGCAGGAAGGGTAGGAGAGAGGTATAGAAGGGGGAGAAGGAGAGCAATGGAGAAAGGGAGAGTGAGGGCAAACAAATGGAAGCAAACTTAATCAGATTAAAGATGTTTTAATAACTGCATAGAAACCTGAAGCTCATAAATTGTCCTTCGTGTGCCTAGGATGACAGAGAATTGCAGATTTATGAGCTTCATGTTAGAAATCTGTAGCAGTGTTTTCAACACTATACAATGCTTATTGAAATAGCATTTCAAGGACTACTTGCTTGACATTAATGAAAATAATGCAAGACAATCATCTACCACATTTCCACCCATACTTACAGCCCTTACCTCATTCAGAGTGCCTGTTTTGAGCTCATAACATTCTTCTGAAGTGCTTTTAGTTAATACAAAGTAGCTTTGTAAGTAGCCTCAATAAAAAGTCAACAAGCCCTGAAAGTGATTGGAGCCTGCCCACCCAATCCTCTGCAGTTTCTTCCACAGTTTCTATGGTCCATTTGAATGTAACATTGCTCACCAGGAATATTAAAATATTCAATGACAATCATGTAGAAATGCTGTCAGACAAAAATTCATGAAAAAACTTTCCAAAGTTAAACTCCTGAAAGGATCTTCTACATTAAGAAAAAGCTTTCTATGCATTTCCACTGTGCTTGGCATAATGAGGAAGAAAATAAAGCTTCCCTGGAAATAAAGTTCAGATTCTGTCATCTAACTACTGCCTGAATTTAGGCAAGTTACTAAATGTCTTTGGACCTCAGCTATCTTCTTTGAAAAACAGAATTGATGCTGACTGCATATCTCCTTCAAATGGCACGTATCAATAGATAATGAAAAAAATACTAAGTTCTTCCAAACACATAAAATAGTATGTAGGTATAAGAGATTATTGAAAGTATGAGAAATAAGTATAAAATGTTTTCCCGAGTCTCCTCAAATTATTAGACAATCAGGAAAGAAAAAAATCTAAATAGTTATTAAGCGCTGATGCCTAGGTAAATCAGTAAATAAGTATTCAAACTTCTATTTCCAAGCCTATTCTGCATATGGGTTCTCTGGCACAGTCTCAGACATAAGTGCACCATTAATGTACAGGTTCATGAACCCACTTGGACAAATCTTCAAATATAAAGTAATAATGAACATACTGAACATTTATTATGTACCAAGAATTCTGCATTCATTATTTTTATTCTCAAACAGTTTAAAGAAAGTAAGAATTCGTATACCTCACCAACATTATTAATGGTAAATAAAGGTGTTTCAGAGGAGCAAAACAATATGCACAAGTATATAACTAAAAAATAGCAAAGCTAATCATTGAAACTTAGATCTGTATAATTTTAAAAACTGTTCTTGTTCTTCTCACATTGGGTTGTATAACTCAGGTTACTTTATATTTTGCTTACTAACATAAATTGCATAAAAGTGGGGAAGGTAGAGGGGGCTACTATCTATGCCCATTGTTGCATCAATAAGTACACAGACTTCATTAGTATTTGTTTCTCAATAAAATTAAGAAAATAAAAAACATAAGAACACATAGGCTAAACATAAATACTCATTTAGCAAGTCTTGTAAGTGCTTTGAAGTATCTTCTTCAGTCAACAGGCCCATCACAGAGATCAACACAAATATGCTGATTTATGTAAATGTAATCCTTTTCTGTCTCATTCATATTCTTTCTACACTGACTCTCTACTTACACCTAGATAAGACAAGACTGAAAGAAGAGTTCTGAATCCCATCCAAACTAAAGTAAAATTAAAAGTAACAATAATGGCAATACAGAGTTTTAAATGTTGACTTTTTCCTGTCTCAGATAAGGATGGGGGTGGAATGGTAAATTTTTGATACATTTCTGATAAATTTCTGTGCCTGGGCTGCATTCGCAGTAAGGAAGCCAAGGTCACTCAGATTCTGTTGGCATTCATACCCAGTGAAGTGGCTAAGGCAGCTCAAATATGTAACAGTGGTAGAAAAACACAAACGTTTACTAGAAAACAGCATAAAACATAATCTTTAAAACAACAGATGCATCAAAAATACATTTTTAAATTCAATACTAAAAGGAAAATTCAATTTGGAAATTACTAAAAAAATGTATCAAAGAAAATATTAGAACAGCGGACAAGCACAGGAAAAGATGTTCAACATCACTAGTCATTGGGAAAACACAAAGCAAAAACACAATAAGATCCCACTTCACACCTAGTAGAATAGCTGTTATAACAAACTAAAAAGGAAAGTAGCAATTGTTGAGGATGTGGAGAAACTGAATTTCTGTTATAATGTCAGTGAGCATATAAGGTTCAGTTGCTTTGGAAAAACATCAGTTCCTTAAAAGGTAAAATATTAAGTTACTATTAATCAAATATTCTTCTCATACATACATATCCAAGATAAATGAAAACAAAATTTTAATGTTCATAGAAGCATTATTTATAATAGCAAAACTGTGGGAAGAAAACAAAAATCCATCAACTGATGAATGTAAAGATAATTCATACAATGGAATACTATTTAGCCATAAATAAGAATGAAGTGCCTAGATATGGTGTGTTGTGGATGAAAATTGCTCAATGAAAGAAGTGAAATGTAGCCGGGCGTGGTGGCGCGTGCCTGTAATCCCAGCACTCAGGAGGCCGAGGCAGGAGGATTGGGAGTTCGAGACCAGCCTGAGCTACAAAGTGAGCTTAAGGCCAGCCTGAACTGCATAGTGAGACCCTGTCTCAAAAAGACAAAAAAAAAAAAAAAAAAAAAAAAAAAAAAAAAAAAAAAAAAAAAAAAAAAAGAAGTGAAGTGCAAATATCCACATATTGCATTATTTTGGTTATATGAAACATCCAGAAAAGAGAAATAAGATAAATAGATTCATGATCTATTTATGATTGTAAATCAGTAAATAGATTTATGATTGTGTAGGGCTGAAAGAGAATGCAAAATTAGAAGTATTTGTGAAAAAAAGAAGTACTTGTGAATGGGCATAAGTCTTACATAATTAAAATATTCTATAATTGATTTGGTTTTACAACTTTGAATATATGAAACAGTGAATTATACACCTTATAAATGAATACACGTTATAATCTTTGTTTTGTATCATTAAAGTTATAATAATTAGAATACATCTCATATGAAGGTCTATCACTGGTGTTTTCCCAGACAGAGAAAATGAATATAAAAGACAAGGGTTGTACAGCCAGGATATGTAAGGACAAGGGAACTACAGAATGAGCATTCTACCATTTCTACCTATGGCATCCTTTTTTGTTACATGTGCTTGAGTAAAACCGTCTCTGTCAGCTTTCATCATAGCAGTTCCAGAAAACAGAATCTACAAAAGAAAATCTCTACTTCTGACCTCTGAGACTAAGGTGTCCAGACATGGATAAGTACATCAGTCAGGAAGGAATACTTACTAGCCCATCTTTTTTTTCCTTTTCATGACTTTCTTTCCCTAAACAGCAGTGTAAGAAGCCAGTGCTTACACTGTAGCTCCAAAGCACTAAGTCATGATTGAATTTAGGAACACAATTCCGTGGTCTTCTTACCTAGGTACACATTCAATATGGCAGCTGCTCCACAGGCACAGAAGACAGGTATAGTACCAAGGAAGTTAGGCCCTATTTAACAGCAAATTGTGCTTGTGAGTAACACAGTGGAAATACGCAGCACATTTTTGTCCTCACCACTCTTAGTACTCACATTCTGTGGAGAAGACATTTTGAAGAGAACATTGAGGGCATGAAATAAAAGCCTTATCTAATTGGAGAGTGCAAAATACTCATATTCTGATTCTCCATAAGGCTCCATAGTCTGTAGTTAGATTGCTGAGAGCATCACACCAATTTGTCTTTCTGAATAAAGAATTATTTTTGTATATGTACTATGTCCTCTGGTTTGATGAGACTACAAAAATTTCTATCTGTATAATTACATAAAAATCAACAGATTCCCTGGGTATTTCAAATATATTTCCTTGATTCTTGTTAACATCACTCTAACAAAGTATTTCATTTTGTTTAATCATTTCATGTGGAACTTAATCTAATAAGGCTTTAGAGGAAAAACAAAGACTTTTACTAAACTTAAATCTATAATAGTTTCTTGTGCAGATAAAGTACACCAGATAAACATAATAGTAATATAGCACACCCCAAAGAGACACACCAATGTAAGAGGTAAAGTAAATAGCATCTGAAGTTGTTAGTAAACTAAGATGTTACCAGTTATCATTCAAAACACTAAAGGGAGCTTCCTTTTTTTTCCATCTGACTTATAGCAAAGAGAGCGATGGCTGCTCTTCTATAAGGTTAATCCTATAGCCATTGACCTTTCTCAGTATCTCTAATTATTTAAGACCTGAGTTTCCCAAAGTCCTTATTTCCTCTTTTTAGGTACCTAGTTACAGCATTTCATTTTCCTGTCTTTTCTTTAAAGCACTTTTGGGGAGCTAATAGTGTAGCTCAGGTGGTAGTGTAGATCTACTATGTTTAGATCCCTGTGTCATTTCCTACTTTAGTGCTATTCCATTTTGATACCTCATAGAGTCTTCAGCTTATCTTCATATCAGATAATTCTATATAGACTGTAAAGACACAGAGCAAAACTTCTGATAGCCATAACTAAACTACCTATAATTATTTCTACAACCTCTCAAAGTTTTGTGATAAAAAGCCATTTTCTTACCTTTTTGACTTACAACTGTCAGGGGAAAAACAAACACTTATCCCTTTTAAGAAGTCATGGATGTCTAATGATATCTGGACCTCTTTCAAGGTTTCTTTTTAATGGATTGATGATCCAGCTTTTCCTTTTCTCTTTTATTCTTCTTTGAAAAATAAAGTACACATATGTCTTCACTATATCCTCTTTGTTTCACTTCATGGCAAATAAGTTTCTTTACAGATCTCTGAAGATGTGCTACTTCCTGGCCTAATTCTTACACCTATCATAGACATGAGTTTTTCTTCTACATACATTCAGTTCACTTGAAAGAAGGATTAAATCACAGAAGGACTCTTATAATGCAATTATCAGAGATCCTGTGAGCTACCCATATTGTTAAATTTAAAAAACCTCTTTATTCTTCCTAATGACAGCACCAGTCAGAAGCTGTCATATTTATATGACAAGAGTAAGCTTCATTGACATCTCTTTCTTGGCTTAGACTAATTGTAGCACTTTTCTTGAATTTGTGCTCCAAAATCTAGAGCAATTGGAAGAATCTATAAAACATTACTGTGGATTCAAGCTTTTTATTACTCAATACTCCTGCCAGTGTTCTTAAGGATGAGAGACTAGATTTCTGCTGCAGAGCTAATAAATGAAAGATGAAAAACAACAAAGAAAGATGTCATGGTAGCAATTTCTCTAAGCTTCACAGCTAGATGACATGAAAGTTCTCAATAAGTTAAGAAATGAGCCTAAGCCAAAACTGAGAGTACACACATGCATACTTTCATACATGGCCAATGGGTCACACTGGTCATGAATATATTTCCATTTGACTAAGTGTGTTTTCAGGAATGCTGTCTCATGGGAAGGTATATACACTAAATGAATACTACCTCTGTGGTTTGAAAGGATACATGAAGAAGAATGAAAGCCAAATCCAACTCTGATTCTAGAAGAGAAGTCATGAAAGAACCACCTTATCACTGGTAATTTTTTTTTCAAACTAGCCTATATGAGTAGTGACCCTTGGACTTTTCAGTGTTGGGCTGAAGTTACTACTTAAAAGAACAACATTTCCTAACATGCTGGCAGGGACCTCAGAGATCATAGATTCCTATCTTCCTTTCTTCACAGATAAAAAAAAATAGAGCCTAGAGAATAGATAAGGATATTTTTCTTCTTCAATAGCTGTAAGATCTAGAACAATGTGAACTCAGTTGTAAAATATATAGTACTGGGAAGGGGATGAACATGCATTTATTTAAATTATCAGAAGTTGTACTTTTAATTCATTATTATTTCTAAAACTTTCATAATAAACTAAAATGCTAATGGTAAAGCCATAAGCTCTACAAATTCAAATGTGGTAGCTCCTTCGACAGTAACTAGTTATGTGACATAGGAAACTTTCCCACCCACTGTGGGCCTCAGTGGCTTGTATGCACAATGTAAGAGTGCTAGTAGCATCCGTGAAAGACAGGTCAAACAGTGGTGAGGTAGAAAATTTTCTTATTTTTCTTTTGTTAAAAGCATTAAATGGCAATGCTTGCCATTTAATGCTTTTAACAAAAGAAAAATAAAGGAAAAATGGTATCACAGGGAAGTACTTATTCCACTGAGCCATCTTCCCAGCCTCTTTTTTTTTTTTTTTTTTTTTTTTTTTTTTTTTTTTTTTTTTTTTTTTTTTTTTTTTTTTTTTTTTTTTTTTTTTTTTTTTTTTTTTTTTTTTTTTTTTTTTTTTTTTTTTTTTTTTTTTTTTTTTTTTTTTGTGGAACCAGGGATTTTACTCAGGCTCTTGCGCTTGCCAGGGAAGCATGAAAAATGGTATCACAAATGAAAGCCTCAGATCAGAAGATCCTGAAAAAAAAGTCACAGATTAGAAGCACTATAAGGGTCTTCAAAAGTCAGTAAGTGTAGCTCTCTATATAATACTTCAAGAAAACAAATCTATCTGTGCCATATCCACTTTCTCAAAATAGAGAAACATTGAAGAGCTATTCTGAACAAATAGAACTGTTGGGTCAGATATCAAAAAAGCAAGATAAATAAATACTAATCCAGGGAGAACTGGTTCCTCCATTTTACTGTACCTTTCTAGTTCAAAGCCAAACTATCTAAGGTTAAATGTTCACAAGTACTTTCTGAAGTACTTTAATTGAACTATTTTGTTTGTTTCTGTTTGTTTTTCTTTAAAATGAGTATTGCTAATGGTCCTTTGAAAGTATAGACATTTCATCTACATAACTCGTTTCTGCTTTGTGAATGATCAGGCAGCAGAGATGAAAGTTGGTCAGCAGATGTCCATATGATCATGAAATTAATGCTTATAGGGAAGTAATGATGTGGTACATTTATATCCTTACTCTCTCACATTCTAGTGTGGGATCCTTGCCATGTTAATGTCAATGTCAAGTTCTTTTTCTATAAAGTGAGGCCTGGGGGCCAGGGATTTAGCTAGTGGCACAGTGCCTACCTGGCAAGCATGAGATCCTGAGTTCAATTCCCAGTAAAGCTAAATATTGTTGTCCACCTCCTTGGCTTTGACCAGGAGTAAAATTTCAAAGTATTCTACATGTACATAATGCCTTTTCAATAAAGATGTTTGGTAATCATAGAAAACACTTTATATACAATGGAATAATTTCTGGAATGATAATTTGGGTATTTAATTAGTTTTGACTAGTAATATGAGGTAGACAAACACAAAGCAGAGCTTCCCACCTGAAAAATGATAAATTTGATAGACTGGATGGGTTACACTCATTCTTCAAGGCTTGAAGCCTATCTTACAGTCTAATGTTCTACTAACAACTTGAAATTTAGCTTTCAATGTACCAATGAAACAAAAAAGCTGAATTGATGATTAGTAGACAATCACAGTAAGCTCCAAAGCCCTATTTTCTTTCATATTCTTCACTTTTTAAGTTGTATTATATTTAATCTATCAATTAATCTATTTTATGGATTAATCTATCAATAAACTGGCCAACATCTAGAATCTCCATTCTTTTAGAGAATGTAAGGAATTATCTTTATAATTATCTTTATAATTAATTTGTTGTAATGAGAATTCACTAGACAAACTGGTTTAAATTTCTTTTTAACAATTAATTTAAATGAAAATAAGGAAGTCACTATACAT
Source organism: Ctenomys sociabilis (assembly GCA_004027165.1). NCBI lineage: Eukaryota > Metazoa > Chordata > Mammalia > Rodentia > Ctenomyidae > Ctenomys > Ctenomys sociabilis. Next base: position 33,729 of record PVKA01001074.1, on the reverse strand, counting down.
CCTAGGTCACAATAGCAGCCACCTAAATATCTGTTGACTTATAATAGTGAACAATTTATATCATATGTGCAATAAAATTTTACCATAGATATATCACCTCAAGAAAGTAGTGACTCCTACTCCCACTAATATTTACCTCCATCCATCCCTAGAAAAGGGAAAATCATATCTGGTAACTACCTTCCTAACAAAAACAGAATGTCCAAGATTTACTGTAAGAGACAATTTTAGAACTTTTTAATTGAATAATTTCGCTTTATTATTAAAAATCACCATAGTGTACTGTTTTTCTTATACTTTTTCTTAAAATAAGTATTCCCATGCATTTATTTAGTAGGCTTTATTTTTCATTATATAAAAAATGAAGAAATTAATGACCAATTGTCCAGGTTAGTCATAATGCAAAATCAACATACAAACCTCCATCTCCTTACTGCAACCTAGCATCACAGATTGCTACATTTAAATCAACACAACACAATAAAAACCTCTGTTCAATTATCTGAATTATAAAATAAGCCTAGACTGATCCAAACTTACACTGATCCTCCTGCTTCAGCTTGTTAAGTGCTAGGATTATAGGTATCTGCCACCTGTGATCATCTTCAGTGATTCAAATGAAGCTAAGGTAGCCTGCTACTATAAAATACATATGATGATTGAATTATCTGTTTAAATATATGCAAATACTTAAGACTATTTACCAATTTTTAAATTTTTAATGACCTTGACTAATGTCCTCTAACCTTATAGGAGGATCAGTGGAATAAATGCTTGCCTGGAAAGCGCAAGGTACTGAATTCAATCATTAATATCGCAAAAAAAAAAAAAAAAAAAAAAAAAGAAACTTAAAAATACTCATTGAACGTTTTTATTCTCTTCATTAAACATTAAGTACCTGATCTCTATACAGACATTCCTTTATCTGAATGCCAAATTCATTTCCTATACCTGTATGAATACATGGTTCTAACAATCCTAGTCTTTATTAGTGGCCACCTCCTTTTGCCATAGTTCAAAAGGGACTATACTGAAGAATTTTTCCTATAATAGACAACTGAAAATAAGCTGCCATCAAAAAAATTGTCAGAGCTGGACAGATAGCTCGGTTGTTTAAGTGCCTGCCTGGCAAGCACAAGGACTCAGGTTTGGTAGAGCATGCCATACAGGCCCTGTACCTAGCTGATCACCAAAACCAGGTGTGGTTGTGTGTGCCTGGAATCCCAGCATTGTGGAGGCTGGCACAGGAAAATCACTATGAGTCCAAGTTGCATAGCAAGACCCTGTACCAAATAAATAAATAAACAAACAAATAAATAAATAAATAAAATTTAAAAGTCATACCTTCCTTAAGTAAGGACCATAGATACCCTGTGAAGGCCACAGAAACATGAATATTGTCTGTTCATATTAATGGATAGGTCTGTGTGACAGTTTCAGTGATATTTAGCATTCCTTCTTTAATATTTTGTAAAGAAAAAAGTATGGTAAAGAGGTAGGCCACATTTTGCAATTCCCTTCTTCTTCCCATAGCAGAACAAGAGCAGTAAATATACTGACAACTTTGTTTTTTAAATGTATTTGGTACAGGGTTTCACTATGCAGCTCAGACTCATAGTGAACCTCCTGTTTCCAGCCTCCCCAGTGCTGGGATTATAGGTGTGCATCACCACACCCAGACTAGGTGGCCAGCATAGATCAAATACAGGTCCCTGTGCTTGCCTAAACAGGCATGCTAGTCTGCTGAGCTATCTCTCAGGTCCATGAAAAACTTTAAATAAAGGAGATAAACTTTTACCAGAAAAGATCTCCCTGTCTCTGCTACTCTGCTATCATCTGCCCTAAATTGACACAATAATTCATGAAAAGGAAAGATGGAACCCAAATAAACTTCTTTTCATGACACTTATCTTTCCTTTCCAGTGAACTCCAATTTGATCCACTGGTAGAATTCACACAGCCATCTCTCTGACATGTCTCAACTGATGTCTAGTCTGTGTCTAAATCAATTGCAAAGCTCCATATACTTAAGATGCTTTCTGTGATAAATTTTTGCAACAACAACCAAACAAAAGTAGAAAAGTAATGCACCTTCTAATCCAGAAATGAACAACACAAATAAGAATTGGAAAATTAAATAAATCCTTTTCTACCATCAATATTCAGAGTGGCATATATCTCTTCTCTTGTATCTTTCAAACTTAATTCAGTAATATGCTGAAATTAACATGAAAAGATTTACAGTCTCCCCCCACTCACCTCCTAACAGATCTCTACAAATTTACTTACTAAACCATAATATGTACAGTTTTAACTCTTCTGTCTGACATGATTAACTATACTCATCTGATGACCAATGCATACCTATGTACCATGTTGACCCCCAAGCTTTGAGATAAACAGGAACGTAAAAAACAAGACATGTGAATTATCTCACAAAATAATCCAATAGGATTATCAGAAAACATGGTGATTTCCTATGAGACGTGGACACATATGCATAGACTGACAGCACAGAAACAGACACACAGACAGCTACATGGAAGCATCTGGTGACAGAAAAACAGAAAGATACATGAATGAGTACATACACATTCAGATTTACACTGAAGAACATAGAGATAGCTAGCGTAACTGATTGCAAACATAGATAGTTCTCAAAGTGAGAGTTGTGTGTGCTGACACACAAAAATTAAAGAGGAGAAATGCACAAAAATGATGTAGTTTTCAATTGACATGTATATATGCTCAAAGATACACAAATTAAGGAAGCAGATGCAGCAAATTCTATATTCACAGAAACACAGAGACAGGATAAAAGCTGAAGAATGAAAAAAGATACAAAAGCAAATAGACAAAGAAAGGCTAATTAAACCCACAAAATAGCCACTCCAAATACACAAATAAATACCATCCATAAATAGAGAGAAATGGCTCTATATACACAGTGACATGTGATCTTAGAGTGCTAGACATCCTCAAAGACATACACATGTCCAAACTGAGAGGAAAACTTATGAGAAGTGCACAGTTATCAGGTCTGAAGAACAAGTAGAAGGACAAGGACTCATTGATTTCACAGGACATATATTTATACAGAGACACAGGCTCAACAGAAGAGACATGGTCCCATGAGGAGACATGTTCCCATGAGCAAAGCACACAGAGTAAGGCAATATTTCTGGATCTCTGTATAACCATTCTTCAGAAATAGATTCACAATAACAGGCATACATGTTGTGGGACACAATCACATACAAACATGAAAACAAACCACATGTTTGTGAAAGTCAGAGCTATTCTTTTCACAAAATCTGAATACTGGAGGATATAAGGTAAGTTGGTGTTTCTAGAATGACTGCAGGCAGGCTAATATGCGTTAAAAATATAACCTCAGCAAAGCTGATTAAATTTTTTTTCACATTAATAATAATGAGTTTCTTAAATTCCCCAACTCACCACATTTTGCCCCAAAGTATTACACACTAAAACAGTTTACCAACCAAACTAATCTAGATGCTCAATAGATAGTGCCATGGCTACATTCACTGGTCATAGTCCAAATCATGCAATATTCACTACCTTAGAACATAAACTGTTGGTTTTCAACTGAAGAACCTCCCACCTGTGAGGCCAGGGTATCATGGAGAAAAGTGACAGGAAATGTTGACAGCATTCTGTATATTCATTTCCCTGGTACCCTGTATAAAGTCTTGTGCACACCAACCTCCAGCAGCTTTGAGGCAGGCTTTGGCATAGGCAGGAAGATTGAACAGATAACTTTGGAGGAACTACTCTCTGCTCTCAGGACATACAGGAAAAAGGGTGGTGTAGCAAATCATCTGATAAAATTTTCTGTTGTGATCAGTGGGTTGGAGGTATGGGGGAGGGTATAAAAACAAACACAACTTTCCCATTATAGGCATTGCTTTGTAAATTGGCAGCAGTGCAGGGGAACTAAGGGAGGGCAGCTGAGTTTGGATCAGTGTGGCCAGGACTCTTAGGGTGGAAAATTGGGGCCTTGGGTTTTGAGCTTGGTTCTGAAAACCTTAGTGACAGAGTTCAGTCACTGAGAGCACAAGTTTCACTGAGTCAGTCAAGGGCTGAGCAATTTCAGAAGCCTTGGTCTCAGGAGATTTAACTTTCACATTGGAGCAGTGGTTCACTTTAAAACACAAAGTGAACTATGAAAAAAAGAAAGAGTTAACAGTGCTACCCAAAATGCTCTGCTTTCAGTCATAAGATCCAGAAGTTCTTGACTTGTCTTAAGCTATATTGTAAAGTCTTTTTAGGCATGTGTTAGCTTTCTCTGAAATTTTTCTTTAAATGTAAACTTCATATTACACTGTCAGTTTTTGTCATAATAAAAGTATAGATTTATTTAAAAAATGCAACATCAATGAGGACAGCTGTGTGAAAATAGTATATGTGAAGATCATGATGCTTCTGCTGGCTAGGCCCCTGGACAATACAAAGAAAGGAGAGCACATACCCGACCTCTGGTTCCACTGGTCCCAATAAGCAGTAAAAAGAGTCAAAATCACAGAGATCAAAGAACATCTATCTGAGGTAGAAAGGGCATCTAGTACTGACCTGGGAGTGGAAACCCTAGATTCCAGTCCAAATGTGCCAGTGACGTTCTTTGTGAACTTAGTCTAATTCCTGTCAGTGTCTGGGGTTCTATTGCACAGTTGCTCATTCTATACAAAAGAGAGTGAAATTTAGGTTACTCTAAATTGTGACTATCCCTGATTCTTTGGTTTAATTCATCCCTCTTGCAAGCCACTGTTCTAAACTCATGTCTGGAGAAGAGCCACAATTTAATGTTCAGAATTAGAAGGGAGAATAATGTTTTCCTGACAAATGAATGTTATAAACAAAGAAGAAAATAACCCAGATATAGATTCCCATTTGAAACAGGCTTCAAATGTCCTTTGAATGAATGCAGTGAGATTTCAGGGGGATAGTCTGCCTGATATCTTCCTACCTCATAATTGCATAAACAATCCACTGCTTTCAGGTCATAGTTTCAATGACTGCTTGGTACAGAAGCAAGACTCAACCACTGAAACCACACATGCTTAGGCTTTTAGGCAAATTGGGCAAGGTTTCATCACTGATTTACAGCACTGGCTTGTGATATGAAAAACGGCTATACTTTCAACCTATAAGTCTTTTTTCCAGTTTACAAAACTCTTTTGGACTTCATGTTGCATCTACAAAATTATGGTGCATATTCTAAACCATAAATGAGGAACACAGAGAATAACCTTAAAGCCTGGACACAAATCCTGGTATTTGAAGTATAGATCTACTGGTCTTTTCAAAGAACCAAGTCTTCTTCTTTACTCCTGGTCCCTTCTCCTGCTACTTTAGTTCATCCAGAGAAGGAAAGAAAGTCCTAATATAAACCTGGGGCAGAAAGAACCTCAGGCCTAGCTCCCACTCCAATTTCCACAAAGAGAATGAAGTAGCAGGAGGTTGTGACATTTGGCTGACAGACTTTTAGAAAGAAAAGGAAGCATTTCTCCATTATTCCCATTACTCGTAGTCCTCAGGGAAACTTGTGGGTAAATTTATGAAGGTAAGGAAATAAAAAAGCGATGACAAGTTGCCCAGAAAGTTCACATCTTAAACTTATTTTTCCTGAATTAGCTGTGACTTTGATTTTCCATTTTACAGTTAACCAAGGCACTTAAGGGCCTGAATTAAGACCTGGGCCACAGTACCCAGGAAGACTGTAAAACCTTTTCAGATGATTATTAAGCACATGCTAGGGAAGAGTTATGTTGAAGGGAGGCAAGTGGTTTTGGCTAATGGAGGGAGATTTAATGGCCTGTATGAAAAATATAGCTAAAGTGGTTTGAAATTGTGAAAATAGCATTAAGGTTAGATGATGAAAATTTGAAAAATCAAAATTCAAATCCCATATCCTCAAAGCTACTCACTGTGTGACTCTGAACAAATCATTAATTTCTGTAGAATTCAGTTCTTCACTCATAAAGTAGAATAAGAACCACTTAGAATCAGAGTCAAGATTAAACAAGAAAACAGAAAACTTCTAAAAATACCTATACTAAAAGGCAAGTATGGTAAAAAGAAAGAGTAATATTTGACCAGACACACTTTACACCTGATAGTGAAAACCCTTCAGTATCGGGTTTTCAAAGTAAGTGTAATGATAATGCTCCAATTGTGCTAATCACTTACTAGAAGAAAAAAAAATCTAAAATCAGCTCTTCTATAATAATCTCTGCCACCCTCTCCCCTATGAAATGTATGCAATTCATATATACACACAATGTTTGAACCCACCAGGACAATCTAAGTACCTGAAGACTTTCTCTGGAAATTTCTCACAAACACTGAATCATTTCACTTCTGTTCTTTACAACAGATTACATTAAAATGTTGCATTAAACTTAAAATTTTTCATAAGGTTTCATCTGCATGTACTCAAACTAAAAGATACCCATATTTTTAGATAGGTTAAATTCATTATATATATGGGATATACCTTGAGATTTTACTAATGACAATTCAGATGCAGCTGCTCATAAGTCCTCAGTCTGAGAGATCTTTGCAATGGTTTATTATTTTTCTTTGTATCCATATAATTCAGCAAAGTGTGTGGTACAAAATAGGCATTCAAGAAATGTCCTTTCTTTCTTTCTTTTTTTTTTTTTTTTTTTTTTGGCAGAACCGGGGATTGAACTCAGGCCCTTGCACTTGCCAGGGAAGTGCTTATTCCACTGAGCCATCTCCCTGGCCCCAAGAAATGTAAATAAGATAATTACTCTTTGAATTACTGAATGCAATGTTCACCATTTAACCAGACTTACACTGATAAGAATTCAAAAGATTTTCCACAATAAATAGGACAAATCCATACCCAGAAGATGGAAAAAATGTTCCTAAATCACATATGTGCTTGTTCATTATTTATTCAATAGCAATCAATAGCTTAGTGGTAGAGTGCTTGCCTGGCATGTACAATGTTTTGGACTGGATCCTCAACACTCTATTAAAAAACAAATAAAAAAAATCATTGCAATGAGCTTTAAAAAAATTAGATTTTAAATTTTTTAAAAATCATGCTGCAAATCTTAGTTCTATCATTTATTTTCTGACTTACCTTAGACTATTCCTTAATTTTAGCTTCCCATCTCAGTTCCTTGTCTGTGAGCTAGAGATGTTTACTTTTCATCATATCTACCTTTACTTTTTAGAAATAGAAAGAGGTACAGTGCCTGAAATTACTTTGTGGACTCTCAGAACATTATGCATCCTACGGATTGTAATAACTGAGTTTCCAATATGTCTAATAACTTCCTTTCCAATTTTTAGGCCTCTAATATTTCTCTTATAAACTGATTATAACAAAACTGTACACTAGGTCCTCTGAAAAGCATCTAAAAACTGAATGGAAATGCAACATGGAAGCATAGAACTAAGTCTCCTGCCAGCTTCAAGTATCTTTTTGCTTACTCATTTCATCATGATCCTGGTGATGGCAACCTGATAATCTAGTGTTAACAATGATAAAAAGATCTTAGTAGAAAACTTTTAAGGTCTCCCCAAAATTATGTGTTTGAATCCATTGTGACTCCTCTGCTGAGAGGTGGTTTCAGTAAAAGCAGGGGTTAAAAGAAAGGTTTAGATGGTAGGGAGATAAATGGCTTGGTGAAAACAGAGTGGGAGAGAGATGAGCAAAGTATAGAAGCAAAATGATGTGGTTAGACAAACAGGAGGCAGATGTTTCAAACAAGAAAGCAACTTCAAATCTGTGGAATGGGGTTCACAGAGCTCAGCACCAAAGAAAAGCTCTACATTTTGCCAAATTTCAGGATTGCAAGTTTAATGATGAAGAGCACGGGGACAAATGGCTTTAAGACCACTTCTGTGTATATCTGCAATGAACACTTGCTAGCTGTTTATTTCTATACCCATTAAATCACAAGTGCATTGGTGAATGAACATATCACTTTCCAGCAACTAGTATGTGCTGCCAGGATAACAACATATGTGAACCAGAAACATTTTAAAAAGAAAAAGAGGGAAATTAACATACCAGGCTGACACTTTCATGATATTTTCAGCTACCCATAGCAAGGGCATTTAAAATCCTAGATAGGAGACCCAGTGGAACAAGTGCTCCTTGTCTCAGTCTTCTGTAAACTGCTAAAGTCCAAACCTGATATAATAAGATGTCTTAATAGATGCTCTCTAGAGTTAAGGGGATGAAAGTAGGTCATGATGTTTGTCCCCATGGGAGAAAAACCAAATTTCCCCTCTCAACTTATGCCCCCGAATACTGGGGTATAGTTCTTGCCTCTTGTTATCCTCAGGCTGCTCTTAAATGACTCAGCAGATCTTTAAATATATCTAGGCAAGAAGGTTCTCTGAGACACAACTTGCCATAAAAACGTTACTCTGTTTAGGTATTGAGAGGTGGTTACACAGGTATTTTGTTAACAAGAGGTTCCTAAACAAATTCAGTACTGCTGTGAAGCATGTTCTCTATGCTAAAAGGATTCGTTTTCTTGCTGTCTGCTGTTTGCTGCATTTTGCCAGCTGTGTAGATCACAAGGATGTGAAGGGGATGGCTCTATGCCATGGAAGGAGTCAAGGAAATTCCTACCCAGTGATTATGTGGGGGAAGGGGACCATTGTATGCCATGGAGACTGGTTGAAAAGTAGGAGCCCAGAACTCACCAAAGGCACAGACTTTGAACTGGGTCATTCCGTTCCCTGTGGACCATGACCTCTGGCTGAGAAGGATCTCATCATTATCCTTTTCCTCAGAGCAGCTCAGGCTTCTACTCTGAAGCAAGCATCAACTAGTAAAAAGATTTAAGCTGGACTGAGAGAAGTAACTTAATAACTTGCATTACCAAAGCAAATCAGGATCTCCATTATCTGCAATGACCTCACGTTTAACATTCCAGCCAAAGCATTTTGGAAACAGAGCTGCATGGAAGGGAGGATCAGGCAACAGTGGCCTAGGGAAATGCCCACGTACTTCAGCTGGGGTTGATTTCCAAAGCTCTGTTTGATTGGTATATTAATAGTAATAATAATAATAATAATAATATGATAACAGTAAAAATAAAGGGCGTTGACACTATGGCACAATTTATCAGTCCTTTGTCATGGACCATGTACTGGGCTAGATGCTTTACAGTCATTATTTCAATTGCTTTCACAAAAAACAACTAAAAGGGCCAGTAGTTTACCTGCACAGCACCTGCCCAGCAAGTGTGCTCTCCTGAGTTTGATTCCTGTTACCCCCCAAAAAAATATGAAGAGGGATTAGTTTTTCACTTTAGAAATATATAAATAAACTCAGAAACCAAAAGTGGCCTAGAATTCACAGAACTCTTTAAAGCAAAAGCTGCTGAAAACTAAAGTCTAATCCTGAACGTCAACCAACATATTTACTTTATCTCTGACCCTTGTTTCTTTACTGAGGGCCTTTCAGCTTCTTTGCTACCTATTAAAATTTCTCAATAACACAATATACATCTATAATCACTAAAATTGGCATTATGAAGTCATTTGTAGGCTTCTAAATTATTAGGAAGTACTTCTAGGAATCGTCTACTTCGAGTCTAAATCTCTGTGGTTCCCAACGGTTCCAGTGTCTTTGAATGCATTTAATGATGGTAAATTTACCACTTGTGCCATCCTACCAGTAGACAGATGGGATGTGATGAATAAGAAAAAGGAAACTAATATTTCAGCAATTACTAAAGGGTCATGCCCTTTAATTAAGATCCTTTATTTATTCATCACTGTAGCACTCAGAGAGAACACTCTATAGATGAAAAAGAACTTGAAGATCAGAAAGATTAAGCTGCTCACATGAAATCCTACAATTGATAAATGGCTATGCCAGAATACAATGCTAGATTTGGTCTGATCATGGGTCTGCTTGTACTTTTCTTTAGTCCTTTTTATGTGAGGAGAAAAAATTCTTGGAGTAATGACGCCTTTCAAGAGTTTCCAGGTTGCAAATCTGACAGAGATGGTAAATTTAAATGCCTTATGGGTCGAGTAGGTAACAATTGAATTAAGAAGGTTGTCAGTGCCTGGGTAGACTGGAAAAAAGTGCATGCTCCATCCAGATGGGCAGCTTCCTTTCATCTCCTGCTGGTCAGTGCCAGGTCAGAATAAAGATTCATCCAGGGATATAACTCATTGGCACAACTGCCTGCCTGGCAAGCACATGGTCCTGAGTTCAATTCACAGCCCAAACAAATATAAAAGAATAAAGATTCTATATTGCCAGATCATTTGCATGTGAAATGTTAACAAGTAAACCAATAAACGCACGCGTGCACACACACACATACACAAGTATACACGTGTTCTCTCTCTCTTTCTCTCCCTCCCTTTCTCCATCTCTCCCTCCCCTGCTTCCCTCCCTCCCACAAGTATACCTTATAGGCTAAACCAGACTCATCTGATTCAAACTGACAAGTTTTGAGTAGAGTTAAAACCACTTTGGGATAAAAGCTATTAAACTGTAATCTTTCTTTATTGACTTTGCTCTTTTTGATACCACAGAATAACATCTAACTTCTATTTTAGATATGTTAGATATACTTCAGATATATGCCTCCCTTACTTTGTTTAATTCAGTATCTTAATTCCTCCATGCTTTATAAGAAGCAATGCCCTATGAATGCTGGGCTTGAACATGACACTGGAAACATTAAAATTTAACAGAATAATCACCTCTTTTATCTTGACTCACATCCTTCCATCAGTAATCTTATGATCCATGAATTTTTGTCATTCACTTAATACTACTGTTCCACAATAACTTAATGAAGAAATATTTACAGAATACCTACTATACAGTACATAATATGTCTATTAGAGTTTTGATATGGAGATATCCAAGATTAAACATTTTCCTTAAAGGATAACAATGTTTACATAGACATATGAGATATCTTTACACATAATTATAATTTTTCAAACATAATTTTTTTGGTGGAACTCAGGATTGATCTCAGGCCTTTGCACTTGTGACGGAAGTGCTTATTCTACTGAGCCATCTCCCCAGCCTCAACATAATTTAAGAGATATGAATGAAGAAAGAATCATGAGGCAAACATAAAAGGGTGATTCTTGACTTTTTTGTAGTATCAGTCATCTTACCTGACCTTCCTTTGAATTATCAAAATGTAGCAATTTCAAGCCCTGCTTTACAGATGGAGAGACTGAAATCAGCATTCTTTCAATCACATCATGTAATAGAAAACATTTCTCCTTGCATTGGAGTATGAGAAAATTCAGCTTGCAGAAAGGTTTGAACTAGGCTTAGAAGAACAAATAGTAGTGAAATTGGGATAACTTTCAAAGGCAAAAGGTTAACAGGTACAATGACAAGTTAAAAGAGCAAAGTGGCAAGGATGGTTGAAAGTGTCAGTGACTAGATTTATTTGCTAGAATGTAAGAGTTTTTCAACGGAATTTGAGAAATTCATGTAAAATAATAATAAGTGAGATCATGAAGACTGGAGTACAGGAGATTTAAAGAATTCAGACTTTAACCTATAAGGAAATGAAGAAACAGCTGAAATTGTGTGTGTGTGCATGAAAGATGGAGACAGAGACAGAGACAAAGGCAGGGATTGAGACAGACAGAGATGGAGAGACAGAGGGAGGGAGAGAGAAAAAGAGAGAAGGAGGGAGAGAAGGAGAGGGAGAGGTGTTGGGGCTCAAATTTAGGTCTCTTACATGTGAGGCAAGTGTGCTACCATTGTGTTAACCCCCAGTCTAAGGAGCTAGAAATTTAACAAGTCATTGCATAACCACTCTGTAAGGCCTCCTCTGTGCCAAGCACTGAGAATAAGGAAATAAATCAGACAGGGTTCTAACTGTCACAGAACTTATAGACTAATGGATATTTAATGTGAGATACTGACATGACTGGAACTGAACTTCACTAAGGTCTGGTGACATGAATACAGTATGAATTAAAAGTACATCAGAGAAAACTGGAGAGAGGAGACACGAGATCCATGCAGTAAGCTAGGTAAGAAGTGATAAAGCTCTGGAGTCTGGTAGAGGGGATTACTGAGAGTGCCTTGGGCAGTAGATTGCTTCATCACTTTAATTCCAAATTCTTCCAACTTGGCTCTCCTCAGATACTATGAGGTCATCTCGGATGGAGTATACCAAATCTGGAAGGGTAGTGATGTCACCAGAGAAAAGCCCACCCTGCTAAATTCTACATCTTACTTTCTTATTTTGAACAAATCCATCATCCCCGCAAGGCTTAGCAAGTATCTCAAATAAACAACACACCATGTGAAAATATGATTATGGTTAAGATTTTTAGTCTATTATTTTTTTTTTTTTTTTTTTTTTGTCTTTTTGAGACAGGGTCTCACAATGCAGTTCAGGCTGGCCTTAAGCTTACTTTGTAGCTCAGGCTGGTCTCGAACTCACAACAATCCTCCTGCCTCAGCCTCCGGAGTGCTGGGATTACAGGCATGCGCCACCACGCCCGGCTAGTCTATTATTAAGGTAATTGAAATAGCTCACCCTAACTTATTTTTATTTAAAGGACTAATCAAACAAATTTCAGCTGAACCACTGGAAACTCGCAAAGATTATATATTTGCTAAGCCTGCTTTTAAAAAGATGAAACGGAATGAGGGTTGGATAGGATAAGCAGACACAAAACATGTTTTGGAATATTTTTTGCACCCAAATATTAAACATCAAATATTTCTGTCTTTATTCTCAAGCCTCTGTTTATGAAACCTTCTCATCTAATTAGAGATTGGACAATGTTTCATGGGGCAGCCTGTATTGTCAAGTTTAGAAAGAAAACTTGGAATAAAATGGTCATTTATATGAGCAGCATTACTGAACCTCCTTTAAAAGAAAACCTGAAGATGGGGACTTTCACAGTAGTTTGAATCCATTTTTAGAGTAACAAAAATGCTACCCATATCTGCATTCATAGCTTTCTATGGGATTCTGCACAATCTATTTGGTTCTAGAAGAAAGAAGGTAGCATTATGCTGGTACTAAGATGTTTCCTTTCTTCCTTAGTGTAAATTCCATACACTGGCCTTTTCCTGTGATATTTATCTCCTTTTGTTCACTCTCTGGAAAGAGATGGAGTATGATACTTTTCCCAGTTGTCTGTCCAATATTGTTGATGGAGTCACTTAATTTTAAAACAAAATAAAAAGGCAAGTAATACAACAGTACAGAAGGAGGAATGGAATAAGAAAATATATTCTAAAAAGTAAGTCAGAATTATGAAGATGAAAGAGGTATGGAGTCAAAAGTTAAAGCATTGGTTCTGCTATTTAATCACCATGTGATCCTGGGTATCTTGCTTTCAAAGAGTCCTTAAAAGAACCTGGTACATATTAAATAAGATGGGAGTTGCTCAATGTTTGAAGTTCAGGCCCAATGTTTTTGGATTTTAGAAACTCTCTAGAGAGGTTAAGTAACTTGCCCAAATGTCAAAACAACTAGGAAGTAGGAGAATTTGTGTGAACCCCCAGGAAGTCTGGCTTCTACCCACAAATATGAGTAGCATGCCTTTCCCTAAATGTAGTTGGGGAATTTAAGTTGTGTACTTAGACTGCCTAGATTCTTGTACAGGCTCTTCCACTTACTTGTTCTATAACCTTGGGCATGTTACTTATTGCTCTGTGCCTGTTCCTTCATCTGTGACATGTAAATGATATTAATCCCTACCTCATGGAGTTATTTTGATGACCAGAAGAGTTAATACATGTAAAACAAATAAAGCAATTATGGCTTTTTTAACAAGCTCTTTTCTTTCTTTCTTTCTTTCTTTCTTTCTTTCTTTCTTTCTTTCTTTCTTTCTCTTTCTTTCTTTCTATTTCTCTCTCTCTCTCTCTTTCTTTTTCTTTCACTTTATTGTGATAACTCTACTTAAGCATGCACTGAATAGTCTAGATTTGTGGTGGGCCCTTTTTGATAATTCCCATAATCCTGTTTTCCAATGTCTTTTTAAAAATATGTATTTTAAGATATCTGTTTCCCATCATTCACAATCCTTAGGTACTCCAGGTCATGCAGTTATTTGTTGGGGAGTACTAGAGTTATAACAATGGAAGTAGAAAATGAGTCACATCAACCATCAGTCACATAGGATGGTTAGGGTAAATGGTTTGGTAATCCAAGAAACTGCTCATGCTGGGTAGTGGTTATCACTTTATAACTAGAAGTCATACTTATGGGTGCACACAAGTTCTGCTACTTCTTAACTGGGCAACATTTTAGTAAGCTAATAGTTCTGGGCCTACTTCTCAAGGTTGATGTGAGAATTAAATGACAGTCTATACAAGATGGCAAAGTTCAGCACAGAACACTCAGTAAGTGCTATAACCCTTATTGCTGAAAATTCTAGTTTATGAGTATGGAATCACTTTCTTAATATAGGTTTTTCTAGGAAGTAACATATAGCCAAATTTCAGAAAAGACTCTGCATAGCCTGCTGGGTAACTGTGGTTAAATCCACCTCTCTCTCTCTTTCTCTCTCTCTCTCTCTGTGAGTGTGTGTGTGTGTGTGTGTGTGTGTGTGATGTACCTCACTAACCAATAAAATAATCTGGTTAGTCAAAATGGTCTCCCTGGTTCCATGAACTCTGATATTCTACAATGTCCAGCCATTTCAAGTTCCTTTAAGTTTCAAAGTTCAGTATTTTACACAATTAAGTTATTTTGCTATGTAGCTCAGTAAAAACATAATAGCAATATTTTGACTTGAATGTGGGTAGAAGCCAACATATATGGTTATCCAGTTTTTGATTAATCGTTTAATTTAATTTCCTGGTTTAAGGTTTGGACAAGATGAAAAGTTTTACTGTTTCCTTCAAATGAGGACAGTAAGCAAAGAACCACTGAGCTGGAATCCAAGAGATCTGAGTTCATGCCTTTGCTTTATTGCTAGCATTTGTCTTGACTACTTGGATAAGTCCCTACTCTTGTCTAAGCTTCCATAAACACTAAGATGGAAGGGGGAGGGGCGACACTAGGTGATCTTTTCATAGCCCTTTCCATTTCCTTGAAGAACAGGAATGTTGAGGGCAGCAAATGAAACCTGAGAAGTCATCAGGCTTTTAACTAGATAACTCAAACTTAGTATATGTCCCAAGTCGAACTCTTGATGCTTACTCTACCCTATGCACTTTCTCTACATGTATACAATCTACACTATTTCATAAATGGTGATTTTATTTTCCCAGTTGCTCATAAAAAATTGGCAATCATGTTGGTCTCATTTCAGTTTTTATAATAAATATTCAATCTGTAAGAGTGTGCTTTTGGTTCTATCTCCAAACATATCCCAAATTCAGCTCCTTTTTACCTCTTTTAAGACATCATGATTGCCCGGTTGGATTGCAGCTGTAGGCTCCTCTCCCTGCTTCACCCTTGCTCTCCCAGTCTCTTCTCCACACAGACAGCAGGTAAACATATAAATGTATAATACATCAAATATGTTATAAAGAAGGATTCTGTTAAACTTTATATATGATCAAATTATCCTGCTCAAAAAGTCAGAGTAAAATCCACAGCCCTAAGGAATATTTGTGATGCCCTTTTTCTTTTGATATCACGCTGTACCACTCTTCACTTATGTAAGGTAGCCATATGTCTCCTCACTGTGTTCTATCACACCAAGTGTGCTCCTGCCTCAGGCCATTTGTGTTCTGTAATATTCTATCTCTAGATATCTTATGGGTCACTTCCTCATTTCCTTCAGCGTCTGCTCACATATCACCTTCCATAGCTAGGCCTCCTCTGACCAGCAAATATAAAACACCTCCATCAGTATCTGTCTCATTCTCTGTTATATTATTCTTTGTGACGCTTACCACCCTCTAATGTAGTCCACATGTCTTCTCTCACTAAACTGTCAGCTGTCTTGTGGTTTCTTCTCTGACTTCATTGCTGTGTTATCAATGCCTGGTACAGAAGTTGGCATATAATAGGCACTCAATAAATATTTGCTGAATAAATGTAATCTGTAAACTAGAACAGCAAGTTTATTGGCACCCAGAACTCCCACATAACCCAGTCTAGTGGATGGGTAAGAGACCTTGAGCAGCCAATTTGTTCCTTTGTGTCTCCGAACTTCATCATCCTATGGATGAAGTAAAAAGAATGTGAGATAAAACTAGGAAAACATGCTGTGAGGAAGAAAGAGATTGAAATCTCATATCTGCCACTCTGAAGCTGTTCAACTGTAGGCACATTACCTAACCTCTCTGAATGTTTGCAACAGAAATAACAGCACTGTAACAGTAGTAGTAGTATGATACTCTTCTCCATGCCTACTTGTACAGAGTACAAATGAGAATGAAATGTAATAATGAAATATGAAACTTCTCTGTAAACTGCAAAGTGCTACAAGAATATATCCAGTGTCACTGGCTGTTCCTTGATATACATGCGTAAAAATGTATCAAGGAGTCAGTATTACCAAGAATGTTTGGCACTTTGGAAAAGAACATCCAAGATGAAATACTAAGTACCACAGTAGCTTATTTATTTATTATCTGGTGCCAGACAGTTCTGGTTCAAATTTTCCTATGATAGTCTTGGCTATGTGTTGAAATCATTGAAGGAGGCGGACCACTCCCAGGACACTTGCAGCCCACCTAGTGGTCAGATAGTGGGAGTACATTCCCACCAACAGCTCAAACCTAGGGAAAATCATGTAGAACCCCTAATGGGGTAGGGTTGTCTAGCTGGTCATGGTGAAGCACACCTGTAATCTCAACACTCGTGAGGCTGAGGCAGAAAAGGCGTTGTGAATTCAAGGCCAGCCTGGACAACATAGTGAGTTCAAGACCAGTCTGCATTACATAACAAGACTGTCTCAAAACCAACCAAAGAAATAAAATGCTACCCCATTTAATTAGCAAAACTCTTAAGAGATTGTCACATGTTTCTTACTCAAATTATTTTATTGATGCTTATTGTATTCCTCCATTAACCAACATCTTGAAGATCCATTCATTCATATGCTCAAACCAAACCATCAAAACTAATGAAAACTTTAAGAACAGAGTAATTCCTGACTTGATCAAAATATTGGGCATCTTCACTCAATCTCACATTAAACTCACACTAATTCATTAATCGCCCTCAAATCATTATTGTATGATTGCACACTTGTCTAGTCAAAGTCCTTAGAAAATGCCCCAACAAGTACAATGACATACGTTAAGAAATTGGAGCAGAAACTAGTAATTAACTTTATTAGTGTTGCTGTAAAATAAGCAGAAAGATTTCAACACCTTGCACTAGTTTCTTTTGTCTTTCCAGAGATATCATTTCCTGCTGCTTGATAGATTCCTCAAAACCTATGATCTGTGGCTTGAATTTAGTTATGCCTCTACTATTTCCATAAAATTTAGAAGCAGCCCAAGTAATAAATACTACTAA
The DNA here is from genome assembly GCA_004027165.1 of Ctenomys sociabilis. NCBI lineage: Eukaryota > Metazoa > Chordata > Mammalia > Rodentia > Ctenomyidae > Ctenomys > Ctenomys sociabilis. Next base: position 16,270 of record PVKA01001074.1, on the reverse strand, counting down.
TCACATCATCCTGTATTGATCCACTTTTTGCCTATGTTTAATAACTCAATAGTTTACGTGCAGCATCTCATGATAAAGGCATCATGTGAGGCCTTTCTCCTTCCTTTCCTTCCCCTCTCTCTTTCCTTCCCTCCCCTCCCTCTTTCCCTCCCTCTCTTCTTCCTTCTTTCCTTCCTTGCTTCATAATTTTCTTTGTTTCACTAAATACTTCCTGGTAGCAATGATCTCAAGATTCTCTCTCAGTTGTGTTTTCTTTCCTTTCATTGTGTCATTTCTACTGCAGATATAACTGATTCATAATGAAAAGTAGTTGATTATTATCCTTTTTTAAAGATAATTTTATCAGTGTACTTGCTAAAGCTAGTTATTAGGTTAAATAATACATGTTGCTATTTCTTATTGTTCACTTACCTTTATTAGGGCACTATAGCTATAGGTATGACACCAGCCTACAGTATTAGTGAGGCCAAATTTTAGTTTTTATGTAGATAAATTTTATATCATGGCTGTGGAGTATATCCTTGAAGAGAATCCTAAATTATATGTCAGCAAACAAACTAGAAATATTCTGTTATCTAGAAATATATGCCTGGAGCAGTATCAGTTATTTTATCTACAGGAGAGCATGGAAAACATAAAATTATGACTTCAATTGTTTGTACGAACCTAAGCATAAGGCAACTATAACCAATGATTTCTATGATCTAGTTTATTTTTGTTACCTCTTCATGTTAGCTTTCTATATAGAAACCAAAATTATTCCTTACTCCCTTGCTAAAAGCTCCCATATTCTTTAAAAAGGTACTATAAGCTGCGTAAACATAATGAAGCTTCTTTGAAGTTTTCCAAAATATTGAATACTCAGAAATTCTCCCCTCTTCTCCCAGGAAAACAATGGAATTATCATTTCTAATTCACAGTGGAATAAAAATAAGAACAGAATCCCTGCTTGACCTTGATAAAGAACAAAATGGGATATGCTCTAACTTTTGGAGCAGTAGCAAAAACTCTTGCCCTTAAGTCTAACAGGTGTGTAGAACTCATATACTTTAAAGAAGGTTATAGAACACAAGATCAATATTGAAGGAATTGTATTTCTGCATAGTAGTCATGAAAAATCAAGAAAATGACTCTTCATAGTAGCATAAAATACTATACTTAGAACTAAATTTAATAAAATAAGTATAAAACTTATGTTTGAAAAACTATGAAACATTTCTGGAAAAAAATTTTCTAAAACTTCAAACAAATGGAAAGACATATTATATTCACATATCAGAAGACAACATCTTTAAGACAGCAATAACTTCGAATTGTGCCACAGAATCAGTATAATCCCTATCAGAATCTCAGCTACCTTCCTTGTAGAAATTGACAGACTTATGCCCATTTGTATGAAAGCCGAAAGGGCCCACAAAAGCCCAAAGAATTTTGAGAAAGAAAAGTGGAAGGGATCACTTTCTCATTCCAATGCTTACTAAAATTCTACAAAAATCAAGACAGGGTAGTACCAGCATAAAAACAGTCTGATAGATCAATGGACTATGATTGAGCCCCCAAATAAATCATCACATTTGTGGTCAACTAATTTTATACAATATATGTTAAGGTAGTTAAATGGAGAAAATTCCAACAAATAATTCCACTATGATTGGATGTATGCAAAAGAATGAAGCACAAGCGCAAGGGACTGAGTTCAACCCCTGGTTCCACAAAAAAAAAAAAAAAAAAAAAAAAAAAAAAAAAAAAAAAAAAAAAAAAGAAGCAGAATCTTTATTTCATATCACAATAAACGTTAAGTCAAAACTGATCTTGAACATAAATAAAAACAGCTAAAATAATAAACTAACTTTCAGAGGAAACAGGTATAAATCTTAGTAACTCTGGTTTAGGCAAAGCCTTCTTAGATATGACACCAAAATTGTAAGCCAAAACAAAACAAAACAAAAAAAATAAACTGAAATTTATCAAGCTTAAAAAGATTTCCGTGCTTCAGTGGATCACATCAAGAGAGTGAAAAGACAAAACACAACATGTATAAAAATATTCACAGATCATAATCAGTTAAAAGATCTGCATCTAGAATATGTAAAAAATTATTACATATCAGTAATAAAATAAGCATAAATAACCCAAGTACAAATGACTAAATGTTAACATGGACATTTTATAGTAAGTATATGAAAAAGTGTTGAGTATCATAGTTTATTAAGAGACACCAATAAAAAAAATTAGTGAGCTACTACTTCATAACAATACAAAAGCTATAATCAAGAGATAATAACAAGTACTGGTAAGATGTAGAGGAAAAGGCATCTTAATATATTCCTGGTGGGTTTGTTAGATGGTGAAGCCACTTCTGAAAATATTTTGGCAGATCTTCAAAAAGTTAAAAAAAGAGGTACCATATGACACAGAAATTTCACTATTAGATATGTACCCTAAAGAGTTAAAAGTACATGTCTGTAAAAACTTGTACATGAATGTTTGCACCATTATTATTAAAAAGTCAAATAAAGGAGACAACCCAAAGTTTGTCAACTATCACTTACATAAAATACAGTAAATCTACACAATGGAACATCAATCAGCTATAAAAAATAATTAAGTTATTGATACAGACGTCAATATGGATGAAGCCTGAAAACATTTTATACTAAAGACGTGAGTCACAAAAGACCCCATAATGTATGATTTCATTTATATGAAATGTTAGAATAAACAAATCTATTGGTACAGAAGACAGAGTAATGGTAGCTTGCAGTTGAGAGCAGATAGTAGGGCACTTGTTAAAATGAAGTATCATTTTGAGTAATTAAAATGTCCTAAAACTGATCTTGGTAATGGTTTCATAACACAATGCATTAAAAACATTGAATTATACTCTGTAAATGGGTAAATTATACAGATGCAAATACCTCAAGAAAGCTGTTATTGATAAAGTAAAACTCAGATACCACATTATCTGCATTGACAGCACTCTCCAGTGACCAGAATTTTAATGCTGTGAATTTTTCTAAATGAACCACGTTTAACCCTTATGAGGCTTGCCGATTGGAGGTGAGAATCAGTTTTAGAGTGAAGTGGTGGCATCACTCATGAGTATGCAAGCAGTAATGCACATACTGTCACCTTTGAAAAAATCATTAAGTGTAGCCCTTGTTGAGCAAATTATTATTAGAATCAGCGGGAAGTTTCCATAAGAAAAAGCTGCAAGTTTTGCTTCAATGTTTCCCCAGATGGTAAGCAAATATCACGGAAAACACAACTAACTGTTTCTGTTCCCTCAATTACAACTCACCCTAGTCTACTCAAACTTACAAGAAAACTTGTAAGTAAATTGAAAAATACTGAGACTTCTTTTTTAAAAACATACCATATAACTTTAAGTTTTTATAATTTCCTTCCCTATGAAGAAGGACAAAAAAATGTTGGTCACTGTACAGAACTTTACAATTAAAACAAAAGTTAGTTCTGTATAGGATGAGGATGACTTAGTTTGAATCAACATCCCAAAACTAAGTGGAATGCTGGTAGAGAAACACTAAAGTAGAACAATTTCTTTAATCTTGTTTTTAGCTTTCAAATCATTAATTTACATGTACCTCAAGCAGATCATTCCAATTGGACACATCTATGAGCACCGTCATATGCATATTAGGTCCTGCTAATGCACATCCATTTCTCACGCAGAGCGGTGTAGAAAGGAAAAAGAGTCCCATTATTCTTAGGGCCTGAGAGAAGGTTATCAATAGGGACAGTAGACACCTTTCTAAGTCCTCAAGCCATCCAGTTTTACTCCTTCTGCAACTGTGGAATCACTCTCTAACCTCAAGTTTAAAAACTTCTGCCATTCATATGGCAATCTCAAGTTTTCAGAAAAAGGTGCTACAGTTGATCTGATCTGTTACCTTCTAAAGTTTTTTAAAGAAACATTTTAGGAGTGTGTCACAGGTCTAATGAGAAAAAAAAAAGTATATTGAAAAGTAGAAAGAAGAGTATTTCAATGTTATAATCTTGAAAGGCATGGAATAAGAGAAAATTCTGGATAAGCAGCACTTAAGGAAGCTGCAGACAAAGAGAAAATGGTAGTGGTTGAGAGTAAAGGAAGAATTCCTTTTGTCTCTATCACCAGCCTCACAGAACTTGATTTTTCTGTTTGCCTTGTATTTTTTTCAGAAACATGATTTCAGGTTTGGCTATAAAATAAGCCCCTTTCATTGTGACACATAACCCACATTCTGTTCTCCGTATGAGCAGATTTCTGAATGAAATTGGTCTTCTTGATAATATCATTAGTAATAATAATAAAATTATCCACATGCAACTCACATGATCATATCAAGAGCAGCCTGATACATGTGTGAGTCAAAAGACCAAAGATATGTTTTGTTTAAATGCATAGATGTTCACCAGATGAAAAAATTACTACAGCAAGGAAAAGCAGCTAACAAGGAAAATTATATGTGCCACATAATTCAATATATTATTTCAAAATTTACAGCTTAAAGAATTATAGTCTGATGAGGAAAAATTAGTGCTGATAAGGAAGCACTCCAAAGTGACCCTGCAATTGGAAGGCTGCAAGCTTCTTTGAAAATATTTCCCACAGATGTTTATCTTTGCTGAGATGAAAGATAGTTTGTGAACAAGCAAGAGGGCTTTTCTACGATTACACCCTATGGATACTTAAAAACAGGGACTGCAACTGAGTGTGATTATGTTGTCTTTTATTTTTGATTGCTGAGATCCAGACAGAACTCACAAAAATTTGCTAACCCCAGAGAAAGGATGCTTCTTCCTAACATACTGACCTCAAGCCTACCCACAGAAACCATTAGTCTGCCTTCATCCAAAAGTAAAAATTCCACTTTACAAAACAAACTGCTTCTTCTAATGTACTCACGAGAAAAAGCTGCTTGATAACTGGGACATTAATAAAATGCTATACCTTGAAAAATGTAATAGCTAAAGGCAGGATTTGCCAATCTCAAAGCACTACTAAAATGTTATTTATTTGAAGACTATAACATACTACTAAAAGAAAACATGTCTTTTCACATTTCAAGAATTTATCTAAACTCCAACTCATGTTCCTACATGGGCTCCCTTGGGCTCAAACTTTTAAGAATAAATATTTGCTATATTATTTGTGGTGCTCACTGAGATATAAGGGGCTCTATTTCTGTAGAAGGGGCCAGCAGTCAATTTGATCTCTCTGGGAAGACAGCTCTATAAAATACCATCAGGGTTGAAAACAAACACCATCACTTTTTTTTATTATTCCTTCTGTTGAAAACACATTCTAAAGTAAGTAAAAGTAGGACCACCTTGGGATTTTGTCCTGCTCTCTGCAGAAACATTATTGATACATACAAATACAGAATTATTGGGGAAATTACTAATGTTTTTAAAAATCTCTGCACCAGTTAACTAAGGTGCATGAGCACAGTTACACGACAGGAAAATGAAGGAACCCAACAGGTTTATGGAAGCCTCTAGAATTTTGAGACTTAAAGTCAGCAAGCACATAATGCATGCAATACAGAGAGTGAGGAAGCTCTCCATTTGGGCTTAAAAATTCTACTGATTTTTCATCAAATTGTGCTCCTAAGAATTTAGGGACAGTAAAAGTTAAAAAAAAAAAAAGTATTTGAATTTTAGTGAGTAACTGGTTGCATCCTGATTAAATTGATGAATTTTAAGAAACATATTGAAAGATTTTCTGTATCCTAGAAACAGAAATTGTCAACTGACCTAAAAGAAACATCAGTTTTACTCTTACTAGACTTTTCATATCCAGTTCAATGATCACAAACCAGGAAAAATGAAAATATGCACTTTCTTTGAGTTCTGCTAAATTCTCACAAGTTGAGCAGTACAAAGGAGGAGTCAAGCTATGATGGTCTCCCTGATAGAGAAGTGTTTTTCAGTATGACTTACAATAAAATCACCAAGCTTACTATACAGCTGATTGAAAGAACTTTTGTTCTTTATAGGTGCTTGGTTGAAAGTTAGGCTGTAAATTTGAAGACACATATTTCTAAATAAACAGCAGTTTCCTCTCTTCAAATTCAGTGGTAGGACATGCAGAAAATGGAAGTTTTCAGTGATGTGATTTTTATGCAATCATTGCAGATCCAGAAACACCTTAGATATTTCCAACCAGATTAGAGGAGAGATTTAACTCTACTGACCACCATATATACACACAGAAAAAAAAAAATAACCCTACCAAGTAAATCTGTTCTCATAAAATGAAGACCTTTTATACCCCAGTGCAGTCCACTGCAAATAAACACTCTAAATTCACAGGAAAAAAAATTAATAATATTAAAAGAACCCTTTGAAAACCTTGTAAGCCAAACCATAAAATCCTAATAGAAGGTGAAGCCTAAGAAGAAGCAATTACTCTGACATCAGGAAAATACTATTTTATGAAACCATATCCTCCTGTCTTTTCTAACATTTCTGACATGCTCCAAGAACAAGCACAAATTAGAGGGAAATTGTTAGATTTTAAGTCTACAAACAAGTATGTTAATGTACACACATTTCGAAAAAGTTACATGTAAAAGAAAATAACTATGGTAACACAGAATAAAAGTCCATGCGGTCCTCAGCACCTGATCTACAACCTGAGTAATTCTCCAGTAAAGATGCTTTCTCACCAGATAAACGAATATACTAACTTGCTGAAGAGGAAAAAAAAACTTCAAGAGTCTCTAAGAAATTTAAAAGACAGTTAATGAAGAATTTTGTAATAAATTCTGGCCACTTTTGCTTTCCCTAATTAAAACTCTGGGGCAAGATTAGTCCTCATAGGTCACACACAGGTTTTACTCCATTTGTTGCCACCAACAAATGATTTTAAAATGTAGGCATTCCTTAAAACGAAAGAATATAATGAAGTGCCTCAATCTTCTCTTCCTGGTACAGATTTATGAGCACACTAGAATAGCTGGAAATATAAAATTTTCTCCCAATAGTTTCATAAATTAGATTCAAATTTGACCAAATTTTCATTAAAAGACCATTCTGTTTCTTGTGGATCTGATGAAAACTTTAAGTAGGGGGCTGTGGATTTGTTGTAATACACCAAAAGAATACTTTTCAAGAGAAAACAGACCCACGCAACCCTTTCCCACTTAGTCAACCAATGATGAGAAAGTAGCAGTGGCAAACTATCCCGGGCTTTACCAAGAAATTTGCTTCTCTACCTGCTCTAAAAATGCCTGGTTGGATTCTGTCCACAGGCCTCTAGCCCTGGATGGAAAACATCATCAGTTGCTTCCAGGGAAGGAGTTTCACTCCCTCAGACAGGGCCCCTCAGCACCCAGAAACTACCTTATTTCTTTAACGGGAATTCCATTCTCTCTCTTTGGAGGAGACAGAGCTAAGACCACTTGGCTAGTCATTCGACCAGTATTTTTCAGAGACTGGCTATGGCCTAAAAGATGAACAATAATAGACCCAAGGAAGAGAAATTGTTCGTATTTCTGTCCGAGGTCCTAGGACTTTGTGGTGGGAAAGGAAAAAAAAAAAAAACAAGTGGAGCGTTTATAGGCTCTATCGCTAAAAGTGATCAGTGCAATCAAGTTTGGAGCCCGCGGGATCCGGAATGCCACAAGGCAGAGAGCATTTTAGGCTGCTGGGGGAGTTGAAATTTGAAGGGGTACTAACCAGCGCCTAGGGTGAGCAGCAAGGACTCAGAACCCTCGGTTTAAACGTTGGCAGGATGAGAGTCCAATGAAAGGCTTCAGATTTGGGGTAGCTTTTCCTATAGCAGTGGGTTGAGATCCCTGAGTCTAAATGTTCTCTGGAGGAAGAGTAGATAACTTATGAGATTCCCAAGAAAGCAGAGCTACTCTGTGCCCTGGGCCTAAAGGCTACAGTTCTGGAAAGAGAAACTTACCGCATGTCTCCGTAAGGTCCGGAGTAGCTCTCCATCCAGGGTCCCATCTCGCTTTTGACACAACTGGGACTGTGATAGGGCACTCTACTGGCCACGCCACCGCCACTGGGGTACCATACATCTGTTGCAGGAAAATCACCTTCCTGACCCGCCAGCCCCTGTGGTGGCCGAGCATAGCCATAGGGGGTTACAGAGCCTGCCTCTCCGGCGTTGCCGCCGCCACTCCCTCCACAAGGTCCATAAAACTGGCCTTCATCAGCTGTGAAAAGAGTGTGCCAGGAAGATGAGGCAGTGGCTGAGGGTGACCCAGAGCTGGGTCCTGGGGCACCCCCGGCATGCAGGTTTCCCAGGTCTCCATAGCGGCACTGTGCAGCTGCAGCCGCCCAGGCGCCGCTGTAGTCCAGCGGGTTCTCCAGCTTGATGCGGGTGTGCGGATGCGGAGGCTGTGGAGGGGGTGGAGGCCCGGCCAGGGGCAGTGGAAAGTTGTAGTACTCGCGACTCTGGTAAGATGATGCCTCCTCCAGTGCTCCAGACTTGTAAAGAGACAGGGTGGAGGGCAGTTCAAGTGTCCCAGAGCTCCCTGCTTCACCGCTGCCAGAGCAGCCCAGGTTTTCACCTTCTAGTCCCTTGGAGTAACCTCCCTTGAAAGAGGAATATTCAATAGTCTCGTCAGTGCTTCTGCCTGGGCTGTCATTCAGCAGAGAACCTTTGCACTCGGCCAGTGGGGCACAGTGAGTGTGTCGCACAGCAGGTGGACCTCCCAGGAGCGGAGCATACATGCAGTCTCCTCGAAGCTGTTCCCCAGGACTCAGATGCTCCAATGCCTCCACACCCAAGCCCATGGACACAGACACTGCCTTACACAACTCTTTGGCGCTGTCAGATATGGTGGAATTGACCCCGAAGTAACTGTCCTTGGAAGAGGTGGTAGCCCCAACTGCCTCTCTTGCTCTGCCGCTGCTGCTGGTTTCAGATACCAGTTCTAGCTGCTGCTGCTGCTGCTGCTGCTGCTGCTGCTGCTGCTGCTGCTGCTGCTGCTGCTGCTGCTGCTGCTGCTGCTGCTGTTGCTGCGGTGGCTGCTGTGGCTGGGGCTGGGGCTGAGACTGAGGCTGAGGTTGCTGTGACTGCGGCTGCTGCTGTGGCTGCTGAAGAAGCTGCATGCTGCTGGCTTCACTCAGGATGTCTTTAAGGTCGGCGGAGCAGCTGGTTAAGCTAGGGAAAGTGGGGCCCAGCAAAGACAACGTGGATGGGGCAGCTGAGTCATCCTCGTCCGGAGGTGCTGGCGGCTGCTGCGGCAACCCCTTACTGGCGGGCACAGAGGTTCCAGGCTCTGAGAGACAGCCCCTCTCAGGGTGGCCCTCAGAGGTTGACTGCGATTGTGAAGGCTGCTGTTCCTCCTCCAGGGCCAGGTAGCCTGTGGGTCCTCTGATGTGAGTTTGGGGAGAGCCATTCTCACCCTGCTGCGGCTGCCGGGGTCTGGTATCCTGGTGCTGCAAATGGGCACTTAAAGGTGCTGTGCTATCGGCCTCAGGGTGCCGGGACCCCGGAGTATGGATCACTTCGCGCACACTTTGGAACAAATTCTGGAAAGCTCCTCGAAAGGTCTTGGATGGTGGCCGGGGGTAGACCCTCCCCAGCCCTAACTGCACCTCCATCCTAGAGCTTAGCCGACTCTTTGATCTAATTCCCTTACACTATCTTCCCTTGTCTTGCTCAGAGGAGTTCAACAGGCTGTGATGCAGTTGCCACAACTAGCTGCCCACCTGATGAAAGCTCTAGAGAAGAAAACTTGCAGGAGGAAAAAAAAAAAAAAAAAGCAACAGCAAAAACAAAAGAAGCAAAAAAGCGCTCAGACAGCCTCAAAGTCTCAGACACCAACTAGGCAGGGGTAGGATCAACCTGGCTTATGCTTTCAGTCTGTCCCTGAACACTTAAAGGATAGTCAGAAGATGCGCCAAAACTTGGGGAGAGGGTCCTCTGCCTTCCAAGTTCAATGTCCAGTGAAGCAGGTGCAAATAAGAATTTTTTTTTTCTTTTTCTTTTGGTTTTGTTTTGTGTAAAACTACTGAAGCCCTGAGAGTCTTTTCATCTTTTGATTTTTGGCTCCACACTCTTGAGTGGGGGTTGGGGGAGGCAGGGGGAGGTGGAGAGGGAGTGTAAAAGGGGCACTCCCTCAGTACTGTTTAATGAGCCAGGTCCTGGCTGCAACGCTGTAGCCTAAAGTGCTCCCCAATCTCCAGGTTTCCAAGAGCTTTCTTTGCAACGTGCAGCTAGATCACCAGCTCTCAGACCAGGGGAGAAACCTCTGCAAACCGGAGGGCAGCGCTGTGCAGATCGGGGTGAAGGGGAGAGGAGGGGGCAGACGTAGAGTAGCGGGCAGAAGTGGTTGTGGGAGTGGAGACAGGGGTGGGGGTGGAGAAGAGGAGGACAAAGGCAGCGGTCAGTCCTACCCGGCACTTTCCTGGCTTCCTTCTAGTCTCTAGCAGCTTTTAGAAACTTCACCGAAAAGGAAAGGGCAGCTCCGGGGCGGCGGCTTCGAAGCCGTCGCGCTGCAACAGGCTTTGGCAGCAGTCAGAACCGAGCTGGGGCTGGCGCCGTGCGTTCCTTCAGCTCCCGTTTTCGGCACTGGAGCCACTTGCTCGATCTTTTTTCCTCACTAGCCTCCTCTGCCTTCAGGCTTGCTCCGGACCCCTCTGGCTCTCCCAGTAGGCTGACTCCCTGGGATCTCGGAGGGGGCGCTGGGAGGTAGACAGCAAATGCAACAGTTTGCAAGTCGGTCCCGCCCCCGCCAGGCGGGCCTCCTTGCCTTCCCACCTCCTTCTCTCTCCCCTCCCCTTTCCTTTTCTCTCCTCCCCTCACCGAAAGCTAGCACTGTGTCTCTGGAGAAACAAGTGCTGTCCCAGTGTGCATAACAGCCAGAGAGGCTCTCTCAAGCCCTGGAAGACCCCTGCTCCTGAATACCCCTACTTTCTTGTATTACACTTTATACACTCCAGCAGAAGCTTTAGCTTGTAGCTTTATTTTAAAGACAAGGCAACTAGAAGACCAGCACTCAATAGATTTGATTCCAAAGGCCATTCCCAAGACAGACACTTGTGAGGGAAGGGGTGGCATTGCTTACTAACGCCTGCCAAGGTTTCTTTTCAGGGTCTATAGAGTCCTATTCAAGGGCATGTCTCCAACATACCATATTAAGCAACAATCTACCACCATGCCAGAAGATAATGAAATCTTTGAGATTCCTTCAAAGAGCAAAACTGGACCTGTTGGCAAGGTACCATTTGCTCTAGGAACCCTCAGACCCAAGAACCAGAGTTCATTTCTACTCTGTTCTCTGACCATTTTTCCTGTCTGGAATTACTTCTAAACAGTATTTTTCACCTATGCAAACTTGCAAAGGAAAAACTCATAGAAATAGGCAAACACACAAACAGCGTAAACATTTTCCCTGTATGTATTTGTCCTTGGTTTTATCCAGACCTTTGCAAACATTTGCTTGCAAGCAAGCTAGTGAATTTCTAGGCTGTCTTTGCATATTTTAAGTTTTCTAAGTGTTAAATAATACAAGAAATGCAACTAATATATGGCTGGCTTATGCAGGAATTCTCACAGCTCCGGTGTAAAGAGACAAGTGGGAAAGGAAAGGGAGAGGAGAGGGAGAAGTAGACTCGGAAGTAAGATGTCCTATTAGGAAAGTCTTGGGGCTCCCTAGCTTTCAAATTACTAAGATCTCTGCATCTGCACAGGATCTCTGTTTCCCAAATGGCACATGGAGATTTTCTTCTGAGACTTCCACATTTTACAGGCTTTTACAGAATAAAAAAGATTGTAGCTTTATTTATTGTAGCACAGCAAAACATCATGAACACTTACTAACCTTAACTAAAGGTGGTAACTAAAATCTACAGGCAAAACAGTATGATCAGCTCTATTTTACAGATGAATAAGCCAAATCAAGGATTTAATTTGTTCTTATGTTCCACATTAGAAAAACTTAAACCAGTCTTCAACCATATTGCTGTATTACCTCGACTCCAACAATTTCATAGGCACTTGGAAAAGGGCTGTAAATGAACCTTTGAGAACACAAAGACCTGAGAGGACCTTTTCACTTTAAAGGAGCTGAAATCTCATCTACTGACATTTCAATGGTTGCAGCCATACCTGGGCATATCACAATCATGACTTTTTTTGAGGTATCTCACAGATGACTCATTATGCTAAAGAAATGGTCTTATAAGACTTATAAGAGCCAGGGAGATAGCTCAGTAGAATAAGTGCTTGCCTGGCAAGTGCAATGTCCTGATTTTGATCCCAGGTACCACAGAAAAGGACTTATATTTTAAAAATAAATCTCAGCCAGGCATAGAGGCACACAGCTGTAACACTGGAAGGTTGAGGCAAGAGGGTCACAATTTGAGCCCAGCCTGTACAACTTAATGACTTGTGATAACTTGTCTCAAAAAATCCTGGGAATGTAACTTGGTCAAAGATCATGAGTTCAGTCCCCAATATCACAAAATAAATGAAACCAAATTAAGGTGAGAAACAATTCTCTAAGGTTTCCCTTTGAATAAATGGCAAGAGGCATACAAATCCAGGTTAGAAGGATTCTAAAATTTATGTTGTCTTCACAACTCCAAAACTGTCCTGACAGTTTCCTCATCAAAAATTGTAGCTAATTGCTTTTGTCTTTCAGAAAAAAAGGTGGAAAAATTAAGAATTATGTGTCTAGAACAAATTTTTAAATATGATACCATTCTAAAAATCTGAAGAATCACTCTTTAGAGTGAAACACACTATCAAATGTTATATCAGTATCAAGAAAGCTAATTACTCTAAGAATAGTATGGGCATGCGTTTTTTTTTAAATATATATTTTATTTTAAAGAGGAAAAACAAAAACAAATAGAAACAAAGACAGAATCAGGTGACATAGAGCAATACATATGTTACAGAATTTCAAAACAAGAATGACAGTGTTCTTTTATCTATGTTTATCACAAATCTGTTGCTGAGATTAACATATATGCTCATGCAAGATTAGGAGAACAATATGTAATAAGGGGAGCATCAGGGAGATGGCTCAGTAAATGCTTTCCTGGCAAGCGCAAGGGCCTGAGTTCAACCCCCAGTTCCACACAAAAAAAATAATATAGTCTTTTACATGTGTACCATTTCTAATGTCTTATCTGTTATACTCTCATTAGTATTAATTTAAAAAAATTTTTAAGCCGGGCGTGGTGGCGCATGCCTGTAATCCCAGCACTAGGGAGGCTGAGGCAGGAGGATTGTCGTGAGTTCGAGACCAGCCTGAGTTACAAAGTGAGCTTAAGGCCAGCCTGAACTGCAGAGTGAGACCCTGTCTCAAAAAGACAAAAAAAAAATGCGTTTGATGGACTGATTGTAGTACTAGGGTTGCTGCAACGAGCTGTATCCCCAGAATTTCAGTAAAATTTTGAAACGGAGATTCACTAAATCACTAAGCTGGATAGCTTAGGCTCTAAGTTGTGATCCTTGTGCCTCAGCCCCCAAGAGTGTTGAGATTGCAGATGTGTGCCAGCAACTTCAGCCTTTATTTGAATCTTAAACTCCAATCCCATTGTCTCAAGTCTTATTTTCTTCATTGTGAAGGTAAAGAGAAAGCTATTGAAGGATATTACATAAATTCAGTATGTATAGCAGATTCCTAATTTTTTTCTTTCTCCTGTTCTTTGCAAATTTTTTAGTGCTATCAAAGGTATCCTTTCAGGTTAACCTAATTGTGAATAAATGTCTGTTATGGGCTTCCTCTGCAACTTCAAGCAGATTTTGTAAATGGAATAATATTCCTTTTTCTCATCTGGAAAAATGAATTGATCTTTGGAAAATGTTGGATATTTGCCAAGGTCTACGAATTTTATGTTCCAATATTTTACAAATCTGGTTACTTCTCCTCATGTTTCCTACTTGTGAACTGATTCAACATAATTCTTTTCATACAAAACAACTGTAGGGGCTGGTGAGATGGCTCAGTAGAATAAGCACTTCCCTGACAAGGGCAAGGGCATGAGTTCAATCCCTGGTTCTAAAAAACAACTGTAAGTGGACTCCTTGCTTCTATTTTTACTTTGTCACTATGGTTTCTATATTCAGCTTTCTGAAGTATGTTTTAAACAACTTTATTAAGCTATAATTGGCATGTAATAAACTGCATATGTTTAAAGTATGAATTGCTAGATATTTGGAAATTATTAATATCATGAATAAACCCATGAAACCATCACTCAGTCAAGATAGTGAATGAAAATATACATCATTTTAAAAGATTCTTCCATTTATGTTCCCTCTGTCATATCCCTTCAAGCCAACTGTGATGTTTTCTATCAATGCAGATGAGTTTTAATTTTCTACAGTTTTACAGCAATGGAATCATGTTACATGTGTTCTTTTTCTGTCTTTATTTTTCACTGATGATGACATCTATGAAATCCATTCAAGCTGTTATGTATAACACTGCATTGCTATTTTTGCTGTATTGCTAAGTTATATTCCATTGTGTTGCTGGACTAAAATTTTGCTTATTCACTCATTGGTTTTTTGTATTAATTTTTTAGAGAAAGAAGTAGCAATAAGACAGTTTCAAAACAGCCTATTAGGACAGTTATAATGATTAATACATCACATATTGCTGTCTTTGTAGTATTCATGGTACAAGATGCAGACATGATATCTTTTCTAAGCACTATTGGTTCAAAACTTTCTTTTCATTGAACTAAGAGAAAGTAGCTATATAGCTATGGTAACTATTTTGTATATACATACACACACACACACACACACACACACATATATATATATATATATATATATATATATATATATATATATATTTTATATTCCCCTTTTTGTTTATTTTGTCAGAGATGGGTATTCTATTGCCATTCATATATTGTAGGTGCATGAATTCAGCAAAGTCATCCAATATAGTCCAGTAGTGTATGATAGTAGTGGGTTGTCTGTATGACTGCCAATGCCAGAAGTTGTTGACTTGAGCCTTTTACAACATATTAGTATGACTTTACATTTTAGACCTCATTTTTATACTTTTCTGCTGGATGATTAAGACCCAAGCTAAAGCAAGACCTATATAACAAGAAATGTATCTTTTGTATCTGACACGGTCAGTCAAATCACCCCAGGATTTACCCTGAAACTCTGTACTGAAGTTTGCAGATCTTTGTTAATGTCAGCCATGTGGATGACTCACGGCCATGGCTTGACCAATTTGCTATCTGTATTCACTCACTTGTTGAAAGATATTTGGATTTTCTATAATTTGAGACTATTACAAGTAAAGATGTTATGAACATTCATACCAAAGTTTTCTTATGAGCACAGGCTTTCATTTCTCTCAGGTAAATAAATACTTCATAGTGGAATGGATGAGTCAAAGCTGTATGTATGTATATATATATATATATATATATTTGAAGAATCTGTCAAACTGATAATATATACATGTATGCATATATATACATATCTACATATATTTACATATTTATGTATATATATACAAATATATCTTTGAAGACTATTCTGTCAAACTGTTTTGTAGTGGTTATAGCAGTATACATTTCCACTCACATGATGATTCCTGTTCTTCTACATCTTCACCAACGGTTGGTATGGTCAATATTTTAATTGTGGCATTTAATTAGATGACCAAGTATCATTTAATTTTCATTTATCTAGTAAATACCATTATAGGACATTTTAAGTGTTTAGTTTTCATTCATATGTTTTCTTAAATCAATATTGTGCTCAATATTTTAGTTTTTTCAAAATTTTGTCAGGTTTTTTCTTATTATGAAAAATTTTAGTTTATGTGATCTGAAAACAATCTACAACAGAAATATAACTTTATAATATTTCCCTTGTGTTTTCATTTATTTCCTTACTAGTGTCTTTAATGAGTAGACATTTTAATTCTGAAAAATTCCAATGCATCTATTTGTTCACTTATAGATTATGCTTTTGATATTTTTTTCTTTTTTAAATTTTACTTTAAAGAGGAAAAAAGTAAAAAAAGTTTCAAAACAATATTGATATTTTGGGGCCAGGGAGATGGCTTAGTAGAATAAGCACTTGTCTGGCAACAGCAAGGATCTCAGTTCAATCCCTAGTTCTGAAAAATAAAAAGATTGATATTCTATCTAAGAAATATTTTGTTAACTCAGTATCATAAATATTTGCCTTCTAGGGGCCAGGGAAATGGCTCAGTGGAATAAGCGCTTCCCTGGCAAGCACAAGGGCCTGAGTTTAATCCCTGGTTCCGACAAAAAAAAAAAAAAAAAAAAAAAAAAAATTTTTTTT
>PVKA01001073.1:101920-160436 GCA_004027165.1 Ctenomys sociabilis | reverse complement strand
ATTGAATCTTTGATATAATTCAGCTATAAAAAAACCTGTAAATATAATTTCATGTATGCACCTTGTACAGTACCAAAACGTTATGAAAACAGTTTGCAATGTATTAATTCATCGACTCTGTATGGTTAAGGTGTCTTGAAACTGTCTGATTGACATTTGTATTTTAATAAAATAAAAATAAATGAAAAAAAAAATAAAAAAAAATGTGTCGTCTTCTGCTTTTTCTCAGAGCTGTCATCACGACCCATTTTCACACCAGGAAAGGGGAATCACCCTCCAATGAGCAATGTCCAAGTGTGACCACTGCCAGCTCCGCCCACCTGCCCTGTCTCACCCAGAGGCTACAGCCACTGGTCCTTGGTCTCGCTGACAAAGACCACCAACTCAGGTTTTCTGTGTTCTCTTCAAATGAAGACTCATATACTATAATTGACGTAAGATGACAAGTCCACACACTCCCAATGTAGGGAATTTTCTTTCTAAAATTCTCCTCGGAGCCTCAAGATGTCCACACCCCTTTCACACCTTGAGAAGCCCTGCATACATTATTCAAAATTAAGAGCTGTTGATGTTATCCGTGGGGAAGGCTATGACCAGAGGAGGAATCCTAGCGGCTTTCCCCTTCCTAGATCAGGCCTAGTGTAGAGCTTCCTGCTGAGCATGTGCCATGCAGCCCTGACACCGCCGCTAAGAGCCACACGTACTGAGCTGGACACAGCTGGCCTTCCACCTCCTCTGGAGCTCCTGCTGGTCACCCAGCACACAGCTCTCTTTGAGTCGGTTCCTAATTACTTGCTTCACTTTGCTCTTCTGCTGTGGGATGACTTTTCTTTGGTCTGAGAACTTGATTCCTATCTTAGCCCATTTTTTGTTGCTAACACAAAATACCTGAGATTGCGTGACTTATAAAAAATAAAATATTTGGCTTTAATCCTGCAAGCCAGGAAACCTGAAGCATGGCACCAGCAACTGTCCCACATCTGCTAAAAGCCTTGTGCTGCATCATGACCTGCTGGAGGAGCTTGGGTGGCAACCCCAGCCAGCCAAACTACCTCGGCTCACTCTTCCTCTCCCTCTTCTTTTTTTTTTTTTTTTTTTTTTTTGCCTTTTTGAGACAGGGTCTCACTGTGCAGTTCAGGCTGGCCTTAAGCTCACTTTGTAGCTCAGGCTGGTCTCGAACTCACAACAATCCTCCTGCCTCAGCCTCCCTAGTGCTGGAATTACAGGCATGCGCCACCACACCCGGCTTCCTCTCCCTCTTCTCACAAAGATAATACTCACTTTGTGAGGTGGTTGAGAATATTAAGTAACACTTCAGAATTATTTTATACAGTGACTTGCCCAGGTGTTCAGTCAATGCTAGAATTGCTTCTTCTGGGTTGTGAGAACACACCAGCCAAGTGCCTGTTTCTCTGTCTTTTCTATATGCAAAAACTGTTGGTTTTATATGAGAAATGGGATGTGAGTGTGTAGCTGGGTGGGAGGAGATGCTTGTGGGGTGTGTCTGAGGCCCTTGGTGAGCCTTCCAGTGCAGCCAGGGAAGGCAGGAGAGGAGGAAGAAATGCTGACTGCAGCCTTCCTCCCTTCCAGCCTGCTTTTTCTTGGCACTGCCTTACCAAAGCTGGATTCCATGAATGAACATAAGAGTGAGGTAAATTCCAAATAACTGCACGTCATCTCTATGAGGATTTTTATAAGGGACAAAAACTAGAAGAAACATGAATTAGGACCTGTTCGCGTCTCACATAGAGGAATGCCACACAGTTTTCAGATGCAGATGCAGGCTTGCGTGGGCGTGCTCACCCTTTCTCCCCTATTGGGGAGGCAGCTTCTCTAATGTCCACCAGGAGGGCCGCTTGCCAGGCAAAGTCATGGAGCCCTCTCTCCATCATGGGGCGGGGTCTAGCCAGTCGCTGCAGAGAAGCTGATGGGAGGTCACTGGGGGTGCAGTGCGACTGCTGTCTGGCTGGCTTGTTCCTCCCCTTTCCTCTGCCTTGTATCCACGCTGTGGGCTGCCCCCATGCAGAGGCCCCTTGGAGAAGCCAGGGTCCAAAGGGAGCCTCCGGCAGCCACTGCACACATGAGCTTGGCAGGATCCCCTGTCAGCAGAGGCCAGGAAATGGTGCACGCCCTGTGGACACCTTGGTGGCATCTCAAGAGAACATCTAAACCGAGGACCTGAGAGCCAGGTTGTCATCTTATGTGCTAAGTTTGGGATTAATTCTTCTATAGCAACAGATAACCAGTATACTGTCTCTCAGCACAAGCATCCTCAAGAGCGTGTGCTAATATGAAGATTTTCTGTGGATTCAACTATGTAGTTTTTACCAGAATCAGCTTACATGCAATTTCTATCTGGAATGCTCATTTAGCACAAAGAATGTTTCTCATGGCATGAATGGGGGCAAAGTTTAGCATCTAGAACACTAGCAACTTCAAGGTTAATGCACAATCAATAGTTACCTCATGATTCTTGCAGTCTCCTGACCAGTGTCGTTGCCTCAGTGGAGCATGGCACCAGAACAGAAGTCCCTGGGAGAGGGCATTTGGCATTTCATTCATCGCACAAAATTTATGAGTTAGTTTTTGTTTTTCCTGGATTTTTTTTTTTAAGACATGGTCTTGCTGTGCAGTTCAGGCAGGACTTAAACTCAATGTAGCCCAGGCTGGTATCGAACTCCCAATAATCCTTCTGCCTCAGGTTCCACCCCAGTCTGAGGTTACAGGCACCTCCCCCCAGCATGGGCTAGAGTTTTCAAATGTCCTGCATGCCAAGAACCACTGCTAGGAACAGTAACTCCTGGATTGCCATCTGTCCATCAGCTGAAGTCCACGCGTGCACTGCCTGGGGCCTTCTCAGCACTGATCCACTGCTTTGCTTTCTCCCAAGTGCGCTTATCCTTCCTGAATCATGAGTCCTGAGCTGCAGACCACTATGACTCTGAGCTGTCCTCGACCATGGCTCACGCCTTGGTGGGAGTGCTGGGCCGGCCACTGCTCATCTGGTGCCCTTTGCAGCTTCTGCACCCTGCTGTGGCAGAAGCTGTTCTAAGGACGCACTTATTCCACTGAGCCATCTCCCCAGCACCCAGAAGCTGTTACGGTGGGGGGGATGAGCCTACGGTTCAGATGACTGACTTTGAATTAATAATAATATTTCATTATTACAAGAAATAATCTAGGAGATTTCTTAAGGGAGGGGTCCTTGGGAACTAAAGAAATCTGAAGAGACGTAGCCAAGGAAGAAGACCTGTGGTGGAGTGAGGAGCTGGCTTTGTTCTTTCTGGTCAGAGCGAGGGGAAATCCAGGCACAGTCAAGGACTGGGACTGAACACACAGGAGGTGGTGGGGTCACAGAGAAGCCCGACATGGGGCACAGGGAAGTGAGGCTCTGATCCAGTGCAGGGGACACGCGTGAGGTGGGCATTGAAGGCCAGCTACACATGTGTGGTGCACTAGTCCGGCAGAGTGCACCCAGTAACTGAGGCAGATCACAGCTCACACCTGCTGCTCGGAGGCACGGGGCCAAAGACTTTGCCTGCAGCATCTCACTTTTAATAAATGAAACTCATTGTGTGCTGTTTATAGGCAAGGACACCGAGGGGCCAGGGGTGAAAAACTCACTGGAGGTGGCAAGCTAATATGTGACAGACAGAGCCAGAGTCCAGTCTAGTTCTGATTGGCACCAAAGCTGGCCCTTGACACTATCCTGATGAAAGTTCCAGAAAATGGTCCACTTGCGAGTGTTGTCAGCAGGACCTCAGGCAACTGCTCCGTATCCTGTCACCTGCATGGCCACCACGGTGACTCAATGCCCAGAGCTGGGGTACACAGCTCGTGGGTCCTACTCTCCCACAGAACCACAACTCCTTACTCCTTGTAGCCTTCAAGCCCATCCTCAGCTGTCAAATCCAGGTGCAGTATCTTTTGCCCTCCACAGGCTAACCTTGAGCGGCTCCACCAAAACTGCCCCAACACAGCTAGCTTTCTGTCCTGCCTCTCTGAACTACCAGTGCTGAGCCTCCTCAGTGCCCCTGTGTTCACCTGAATGTGGCCACCCACACCACAGGCTGACTACCAGTTTCTTAACACACAGCTCCTCACTTGAGGCACAAGGGCAGGGCCTCGAGGGAAACTGGAAGGTCCAACTTATTTTGAAGGAAAATAAATTTCAAAAGATGTACACACCCGTAAGCAGCTGAGCGGAGATTTGTATTTATTACTCCTAATGCAATTCCTAAATTGTACTCGATGGTCTTGAAGACTTTTGTATAATAAGAAAATATCTCTCACCCTTTCCAGAGACTGACAATCTTTTACTTCAAGGAAAATATGTACACAGCTTGCGTGCTCCTATCTTACTTAGCTGGGCACATGCCACATTGGGTAATTACTTATGTTTGCTTTGTTGTTCCCCCAATTCACTTACCTAATTCAGCTTTAAGCAATACAGCCAATATTGCACTGCTGTGTTTAACCTGTTTCTCCAGCAAAATAAATAGCTGCACTAATTGGAAACCTCTTTTAGTCACTCTCATAAATTAATTTATTTCTGGAATGTCATTCTCATGGAAGCTTTTTCTTCCTAAAGACAATAAAAAGCATAAAGAGCAGGGCCTTCTAAATGACAGGCGCACCCAGGGCTCCAGGGCTGGGCTGCAGCGGGCCTCCTCTGGCCTATACCCACTAACATGAGACCAGAGCAGGGCTTGGGGTGTGTTCTTCTCAGAATGTGGGGTTGCAGTGTTTGCATTCTGCTGCTGTGAGGCTTGGCCACCAAGGGAGACCTTCAGCTCAGAAACTGGAGGGTTCAAGGCTCTACTCTACATTTGCCAGTTAACAAAGTGAGTCAGCTTCGTAGTTTTATACATAGATGAGTAAAATGTAAAGGCTTAGGGCCAGAGACAAAGACTGGTCATGAACCACAACAAAAGTAGCACTCAGAGAAATAGCTGTGTCAGCTTCCAAAGCGCCCACCCACTTTAGGGTGACACAGTGAGAAGCAATATCCCCAACATCGGATAGAGAGTCCGGAAGGGTAGGAAAGCTGGGGGCTTGCTTTCCAGTAGTCAGCACTGAGAACAGAGCCAGGGCTTCTGGAAGTGACTCAGCAGAAACAGATCCCAGAAGCCTCAGGCCTCCCACAGACCCTGCCTGGCCTCTCACACACCAGTACAGATTGGGGGAGACTGACTCAGCTGATGGCCAGAAAAGACCTGCTGAGCAGGAGAACAAAGGGGCAGAAAGCCACATAGGTATCCAGTCAGTATTGTCCCCCAGTTACTGCCGACTGAGCAGGCCGGTGATCGCCCAAATGAGTGGACGCTAAGGAGACACATAAAATAGCCTCAGGGCTCCAGGGGGATCCGACAACCTCTCATAGAATTTGTCAATTTAGGAGAACTCTGTTACCTCCAGGAAGGCCTTCCCTAGAGAGAGGCCTGCCGATGCCTGAGGGTGGAGCCAGGTGTCCCAAGCTGTGGCCCTGTCTTGCCCTTTGAGGCCTCAGGGATTCACCCACCATTATAGGCCTCAGTGGGGACCAGTGACTCACACAGGTTCACTGACTGTGAGTCTGCTGCCCTGGCCCTCCAACAGATTCACAAGCAAGCATGAAAAGCCAGTTGGTTTACATAAGGCCAGCCAGAGCCACTTCATGGTGGCCTCCACTGCACTTGTATTCAAAGTGGAGCCTCTGGAGAATGATTTCACACAAGCTCAGGCCACTCTGAACCTCCAAGGCACACCTGCTCTGGGCACAGTGCCGCTGCCCCTGGCACCTGAGCTTGCTCAAGGGTGATGTGCACCCAAGATGGGCTTGCAGGAAGACAGCTGCTGCTCTGAAGCCCACACGTGGAGCTCACATCGGCTCCTCACACAGAGCACTCTGCCAAGAGAGCCCGTGGCACCCGTCACTGTGCCTGCTGCCGCATGGGATGATGGGATCCACTTCTGGAACGGGTTTCTAGGTTCTTTGTGAGCGGAACAAAGGAATTGGTCCAGACAAGTACAGAGTAGCAAAATTTTATTCAAGGTAGGGGAAGAAACAAGGTAGCCTGGACTTGTGATCCTTCCATTTTCAGCCTTCCCAGTGCTAGGATTACAGGTGTGTGACACCACGCCCAGACTCCATTGCGGGTTCAGTGTGCGCGGGGGTGGGGCCAGCACAGCATGTGGTGCCAGGAATTGAACCCTGTTTCCTGCGCTTGCTTAAGCAGGCACTTAGTCCACTGAGCCATCTCGCCAGTCGTGCTAAGCAAATTTGGACCAAATAACAGTAAGAACACCCTACAGTGTGACAAGGGATGGGGGTGGGGTGTCAAGAGCAAGCTCAGGGGTCAAACAGTGTCGGCTCTTCGGGCCCATGCAGGTCTGGGCTGCCATCCCCACACATGCTCAAGTGATGAAAGAGCTGTGTTGCACAAGCGCCCTAGGATTTGGTAACTAGCATGTCACCCCTACCTCCCTAGCCAGATCTGCTTGCCCCAATCTGATTAGGACTGATGGCCAGGGTCTGTTCCCAAAGGGAAGGGTCAGAAATGGACCTGGCTCCGCGATAACCCGGATGCTCTGCACCGCACGGTTGGAAGTCCCCCCACCACCTAAAATAGCGCTCCTGCTTGCAGCAACAAATCCCTGCGCATCGCGCAGGCCATAAGGCCCTGGCCTGCGCAGGAGGCCCCGCTTGCAGCTCAGGTCCTCGTCGGCACTCAGGGTCCTCGTCGGCGGGCGACCAGGTGACTCCCCAGACCTGCGCAATGCTTTGGGAACAGGAAGGTGAGTGCGATGTGGCGTCATGTAGGAGACATGGGCTGCGATAATCTTCCTTCCCACAAAAGCAACTTCTGTCACGTGACCTCTAAAAGTCAGGATGCACAGGAACCTGTCCCGTGCGCGAAGCCGTGACCATCTTGGCGAGTCTCAGCCTGACACTCTCACTCTGCCTCCTCCCTAGAAGGGTGCGGAGAGTCCTTGTTCTCTGGATATGCATTTTCTATAAAGTGACGGTGACACGTACTGCGCGCACATTCTCTTTTTGTCCCTCCCTCTGTAACACTGCTTCTCCTTTTCCTTCAACAAAAGCTAAAAGAGGTCCATTCAGCTGCCAGCCTCACTGAAGCCAAACTCTACTTTCATATTTTTTAATTTTTTTTTTTTTTTTTTTTTCGGACCAGGGATTCAACTCAGGCCCTTGCACTTGCCAGGGAAGTGCTTATTCCACTGAGCCATCTCCTCGGCCCACTGCTTTCATGGTTTCATTGAATTACATTTTCTTTGTAAACCATGTATTAATGGCTTCATTTGTATATCTTTGCTCTCTAAAACACGAAATCCACAATATTGGTGTGCGCTTTGAACAGTGTTATTCAAGCTCAGATTTCTCATGGGTATTATCTGGTCCTTGAGATCTGGGTCAAAGTTAAAAGGGCTAGAAACTATGCTGCCAAGGCCTTTACCACTCCTTATTTCCTATGTGTTCAGATCATTAACTTTTAAAGAAAATATGTGAACTAAAAATAAAGTCTTCCCGGCCAAGCTCTGGTGCCCCGGCGAGGCAGAGGTGCTATAGGCAGCTTAAACTCACACACACAACAGACTGTGAACCAGAGGTCATTATGCTCCGGAAAGTCACTTTCCACCAACAGGAGCTGTACTCAGACAGGCATCACTGAAATTTATAAAAGAAGGAAATCCTGTCTTTCAGAAATGAAACACAATCCAGCATCACCAGGGGGAGGGTAACAGCCCCAACAGGAAATGGCCCTGAAAACCCTATGAGAGGCGGAGTGCTGGAGTGCTGGCCACAGTTCAGCTGCTGGGTGCCATCCTGCGCTTGGCCTGGAGCAGGCACCCGAGGCCCTGCTGTCGGCCTCTCCGGCAGGGGGAACCCAGTGGAATTCAGTTTCTGTCTGTGTTAAAAATAGGAGCAATTTGTCTTCGCCATTTTGCAGCACGCAGCTGGGCGGCGGTGGATGTGGGCAGGTTGTGCACTGCAGAGCCCAGAGCCCGGTGTTGCAACACTGGAACCCTATCCTCACTTGCACCAGTTTCCTCCTCCCCTGCAGCACTGGCCTCTGACAACCATTGTTCATTTGGCTTTTAGGAATTTGACCTCTCTGGGTGCCCGAATTATCTAAGCCCCTGGTGTACTCCACTTAACACAAGGTTCAGCATGTTTTAGTTTGAGAAAGAAGTTCCATCAAGGTTAATTAATACCCCACTGTGTGTGGAGTGCACATTTTGTTTATTCATTTATCTTCTGGTAGAAACCTAGGCTGCTTCCTTTTGCTCCCTACACAGTGCTGTTAAGAACAATAGCATCAAATACACCTCCAGGTCTCTGCCTTAGGGTGGCTGGGCACATACTGGAAAAGAGATCCTGGGAACATACTGTAGCCTTGTGCGCAAGTTTTGAGGTTTGTCATGCTGTCTTCTTGAGTGGCTGGACAGTTTTTCCATTCACACAAATAGGCTTTCCAGTGACTCCATATCTTTACCAACATGTCGATTTATTTGCATGGGAGCCATCCTAGTGGGGGTGAAGCTGTGCTGTGCTGTGAAAAGAGGCCCGGTCCTTCAGCCTTTGATGACAAAAAATTGCTGTGCAGTTTAGGTTGGCCTTGAACTCACTTTGTAGCCCAGGCCGGCCTCCAACTCACAGTGATTGTCCCACCTCCCGAGTCAGTCGAGACACCAGAGTGTGATGACAGCAAGCAGATAAATTGCATATAAAGCAGATAACATGCAAAAGGGAAAATAGAAATGGCAGACAGGGCCCGAAGATAACTTCATCCCCAGGTAGAAGTTTAAGCTTCAATTATTACGAAGTCTTGCCTTCTTGGGCCTATCCAGTTCTCTCAGATTCTTTCAGGTGTCAATGAGATGTCCGTGCAAGGTGCATGGAGCCCTCCTAGGGTCTATTGGAATCTCAGCTAGTGGCATTTAGAGGTTGTGTTGTCACTGGTGATGTGCCTTAGTTGAACTACATTTCCTACAGTTATATCTTCTATATTAATCTCTGTGGAACTTCTTTTGCTAAAAGTGTTAAGTGTGTCTCCTCCAGATGCCCCCAGGCCTGCCGATGTCTACCTTTCCACTTAGCAAGATGATGTGTCTTCCCAACTGTATTTGCATTTTCCTACTGATTACTGATGTTGAGTACCTTTCTGCATGCTTTTGCATATTTGCATGTCATCTTTGAAGAAATATATATCAAAGTCCTCTGCTCTTTTTAAAAATTGATTTGTTTTGTTGTGGTTGTTGTCACGTTTTATGAGTTTTTATATAGCCTGTTAACCTCTTATCAGACACATGATTTGCAAGTGTTTCTCCCATTCCACAGTGGCTTTTCACTTTAGTAGCTGTGTGCTTTTGTGCTTGATGTGTTCTGTTCATCCAATTTGTTTTTTCAGTGTTTGTGTTTTTGGTGTCATAGCCTAGAAATCACTGCCAAATTCTATGCCATGAGGTTGTGTCTTTCTGTTTCAAGTGGTTTTATAGCTTTGGCTCTCATATTTAGGTTTGTGATTCATTTTGAGTTGCTTTTTTCTACATGAAATGAATTAATGGCCCAGTTCTTGTTTTGCACATGGATCTCCAGTTTTTGCAGTGCTATCTGTTGAAGAAATTATTCTTTTCAACAAATGGTATTGGATCCTTTAGTCATCTGTTTGGGTTTGTTTCTGGCTTTCTGTTCTAGTCCATTGGTCTATGTGGATACAGTTCACCTTAAGAAAGGCTAAGTCAGCTACATGACTATAGGCTCTGAGCTCATGCTGTGGTTGCAATGGTGATGATGCCTATAACCCCAGGCCTCTGGGTGCCTAAAGCAGGAGACCACAGGCTTGAGCTCAGTCTGGGCAATTCAGTGAGACCTTGTCTCAAAATTATACATAAACAAATAGGGCTAAAAATGTAGCTTGGTGTGGAGGTCCTGGGTTTAATCTGTAGTGCCAAGAAAAGGAAGGAAGGAAGGAAGCAAAGAAGGAAGGAAGGAAGGAAAGAAGGAAGGAAAGAGGCAGGCAGGGGCACCATTCAGTTGTATCCACCCTCATGTGCCTTTTAAGAGACATGGCTTTTTTTTTTTTTTGACTAGTTGCAGGAGGGCAATAATACTGAAAACATGAGCAAAGCTTGCCGAAGGCTTCGCAGTGCAAGGGCCACACGTGAGGGACTCAGCGCAGCTCTCCCCAGCAAACAGCTAACAACTGTAATGAAATGAACTATTTGAACAACTTCACGTGTTCAGAGATTTCTCTCTTCCTGGTCCTGACGATGGCTGAGCCTGCCCGGTGTCTAGATTCCAGCCTCTCAGACTCTGAGCGGAGGACTCCACCCCACCCAGACTCCAGGCCAGCAGAACCTGCTAGAGCACAGCTGGGCAACTCCAAGCTCCTATGCTTGTGACAGTTGTTAGAGACAAAGGGAACCATACCTTGAGTGTGCCATCTTGTGAAAAGGTCATTCTAACCACTGGGGCCATTGGCTCACTGAATGCTGGGCTCCTGTGTCCTTAGCAATGCTACAATTGGCCAGAATGTGTTTTCTTCTTTTATATCCTTATCTTTTGGTTTTGGTATTTTTCTCTTCTTTCATTAGTTGATGTTTGGAGACAGACTCTCACGATGTAGTTTACGGCAGCTTTGTACTATTTCTTCATCTTTTTGGGAAGAACATTATTATTGTTGTGTGTGTGTGTGTGTGTGTGTGTGTGTGTGTGTGTGTTTTACTGAGATTAAGCTCAGGGCCTTACAGTGTTTGCCTAAACAAAGATTCTACCACTGAGCTACACTCTCTGCTCCAGGCAAGGATTTTTGCACAGTAATCTGTTTAAATTTATATTATGGTTTAGGGTTTTTGCAAGGTGAACAAGACAGTATAGGATACATTTTATAATAGTATTTGATAATGAATCACCCAAGAATCATGTACTATAAGTGAAGGCAATCTGACCATACACTACACACTAAAGAATCCAGCTGAGGGTCTACCGTTCATAACAATGCCTCCCACAAGTCCAACTGGAGCCCTAGAGCCCACAACAAAGTCCCATGCAGGCCTGCATCATGGATCTGTGCTGGAAAGGCTCAAAGATCAGTGGTGGAAGCTAGGAAGTCTATGCCAGAGGGACAAAGGGTCTGTGCCAGCAGGCTGAGGGATCTGCACTGGAGCCAGGAAACAATGCTCAAGATAAGCACTAGAACTCCCCCAAAAGTACCACAGCAGCAGTGAGGTCCTGAGCTCCTCCAGCATTGAGGAAAGCCCATGTAACAAGCTTCATGAGGCTGAGCAGCACACCATCTTCCTCTCCAGAGCCAGGAATCAGTGCTCAAGATGAGGACCCAAGCTTCTCCAAAGTTCACTGGGAAAGCCAGCATGACAAGGTCCTCCAGCAGCACAACCCAAAAGAACTAGCAGCTTCCAACAACTTCTCCAGACAGCATCACCAATAGCATTTCGGCAGCTTCCCCTGTTCTGCCTTTATGCCTCTGGCAGCAACCCTTAGGTGGGCTCCTGCACCCCGCACCACGCTAGTTTAATTCAGCCGGGTGTAGCAAGTAGACCACCATTAGTTTTCTACCGCAATTTGTAAGTAAGTAATAGGAATTATGGCGGACAGCGGAAGTACATAGCAGAAGGCAGTGAGACTGTCCCCAGTGCTGCTCCCTTCACCCTCTTCTCACCTGGCCCCTCTCCCCCAGGAAAGCACTGCTATAGGTTCTCATGCCCTCCCCAGCTATGTCCAAAGGCGTGCAGGTCAGCCTGTTAACTCTCTTGTCTTAATCAGAATGAGAACTTTTAGTTGGCTGCCAGAAATTAAAACAGACTCCTTGGGCCCCCTTCTGCTGGATGTGAGCAGGTGGGGTCTACCCAGAAGGGCTGTGTGGTGACTTCCAGGGTCCCACTCGGGTATGTGCCCTCTGTCCCTTCTGCCCACTCTCCACCCTGCTGCCTTGGTCATACACACTGCATGGACCTGAGGACACAGCTGCACCCTGAGGACAGAGGGCTGATGAGGGAGAAGGCAGCGATACAGCTCGGGTCAGCCACAGCACAGACCCAGTATTGGCCCTCCACT
Source organism: Ctenomys sociabilis (assembly GCA_004027165.1). Taxonomy (NCBI): domain Eukaryota; kingdom Metazoa; phylum Chordata; class Mammalia; order Rodentia; family Ctenomyidae; genus Ctenomys; species Ctenomys sociabilis. The sequence goes on along the minus strand of PVKA01001073.1, from coordinate 148,357 downwards.
GCCTCGGTTGACATTTACAGAGAAGAAAATGTCTATCTTTAAAACTCCACTGGTTTTTATGAGGCAGGGTCTTGCTGCCCATGAACTCTCTATGCAGTGGCTGGCCTCAAACTCATGGCAATTCTGCCTCAGCTCCCAAGTGCTAGGATTACAGGTAAGCACCACCATACCTGGTCTTAAATCCCTGATTTCTTTAAATTCCTTTTTGGCTCTTACCACTTGAAGCTAAACTTAATTCCTAGCTAATGTAATATTTAAGAAAATAATATATATTCTCTTTCTTTTACAAATAATAACATATTACATGTGTTAATACTGTCTCCTCTGAATTTGCTTCCTTGACTTCTTTAACTTACAAACTGCTTCCCATCAAGCTGTGAGGGAGAAGGGAAGTGGAAGGTATACTGCAAATAGGTGCCTAAGAGCTCCCCATAACAGGACTGTAATGATGCAGGAAGGTGTGAGAGACTAGTGAGAGTCGGGGACGTGTTCCAGGGCCAGCAACCTCGTAATGCTGTCGCTACTCTGATACAGACTTTGGAAGCAGGAGAGCTTACAGACCTGGATGCACGGGCTACAGGACATGGGGGCTGAGTAGGAGGAGGGCGGTGAAGAGGAAACAGGCGCTGGCCACAGCACTGTTAGTGCCTAGTGAAGCTGGCTTTTGATCAGGCAACAGTTTGCTAAATATGATACTATAAGCACAAATAACAACAACAACGAAATATGGATTGGACTTCATCAAAATTTAAAGCTTCTCTGTGTCAAAGGACACCATCAAGAAAGTGACTAGAAGACCAGCATGCAGCTTTGAGATCACCTTGGGCTCCATAATGAGTTCAAGGGCAACCTGCAATACACAGTGACACCCTTCCACAAAACAAAACAAAGCAAAAAATAAATAAAGAAACACAAAGAAACAAGAAAGCGAAACAAAACACAGAATGGGAGACAATATTTTCAAGTCATATCTGATAAGGAGCTAGTATACACAATACATAAAGAACTCCTGCAATGCAACAATGGAAGACAACCCTTCACAAAGTGGGGAAAACCTTGGACAGATGCTTCTCCAAAGACAGCACACAAAGGGTCAGGCAGTGCATGCAGTGGACTTCCATGTCATCTGTCCATAGGGGAATGCGAGCCAAGACTACAGCACATGATGCTCTAATACCAAGCAGGCTAGCCATAAGCAGTACTGCCGAGCATGGGGGAAACTTGGGAGCCAGCAGATGCTGCTGATAGAAACATAAGATGGTGCGATACCACAGGAAAGTCTGGAAGTTCTTCAAGATGTTTAACACAGAATTACCCTATGACCAGCAATTCCGCTCTTAGGCAGGTAATCCCAATACAAAAACATATATGTTCACACAAAAGCCTGGACCTGAAGGCATACAACAGCACTACTTATGTAGCCTAAAAGCAGAAATGAGTCTAAGGCCCATCAGTTGATGAATCAGGGGTCAAGATGTGGTTATTGTATATAACAGAGCTGAAGTAATGAAGCACAAATGCAGTCCACAGCATGGACGCACCTCAGAGCCACCTCTCCGAGGCAGGCGCAAAAGGCTGCTTATTATATCGCTCCATTTATATGAAGTTTCCAGAGTAGGCAAATCTGGACAGAAATTAGATTGCTGATTCGAAGGGGTTGGGGAAGGGCAACTTGAACTGCTAGCAGAATGAGGAGCTGGAGATGGTTTTGAGAGGTAGAATGTTCTGGAATTAGAGCATGCTGGTGATTGCGTCATGTCCAAATACAGGAAGGCCACTGAAGGGTACACTGTAAAATGTTGCGTTTGGGTTATATGAATTATATTTTATCATAGTATTCAAAGAAAGACCACCGGGGAACGGGAAGCAGCACACACAGCAGCTCCTTGCCTTGATTATCCAGTTATGAGCCCCAGTCTGAGGACCGTGGCTTCCTTCTCCTATTGTCCTGTCCACACGCCCTGATGCTCTGCTGGCTCGGCCATGCAGCCTTCTTCCCTCTTGGGGTGATTCAAACCCCATTCCTCTAGGGCAGTCGGAGCAGTGGTGGCACACATGCCACAGCCAGCGAATTGTTACCGTCCAAGATCTAAAAGCCCCCATCACTGCTCAAGCGCCCATTCTTTTTTTTTTAAATGTATTTAGTACAGGGTGTACAGGGCTCACTACACAGATCTGACTTATAGTGGTCCTCCAGTTTTCAGCCTCCTAAGTGCTGGGATCACAGGCACGTGCCCCATCTCAGTCACCGTCTCAGTGCACCCCAGGGATGGGGCTGGCATGTCACTCCAGTCTTAGCCCTTTACCTGCTTCTTGCTTTAGTAGCACGAGAAGCCAGAGCTGACCAGAGAGGTTCCAACCTTCAACTTTATATAACCACCTGACTGTACAACATGGAGAAGCATTCCTACCTTCGGGGCCCTGAATCTCTGAAGCCCTACCTATAGGGAAAGAAAGGAAGGGGCAATTCCCACCTCCACCTTTGGCTCTTAGACCCTCGGACCCTGACTAGAAAGAAAACAGCCGTGCTATGGAGTGGCCTGAGGGCTAGGGAGCGTGCGCACCTTGGTGGCTGCCGGATCTCTCCAGCACTCCTTCAGGCTGCTGTGGCCAGGCCATCCGGCTCCACTAGTACAGCCCCATTTACACATCTTTGCTATCAAATGTGCTTCTGGTCAGGCAAAGGCAATGTGAGACACCATCACAGAGGACAGAACCTCCTAAGCAACAAATGTTGGCGGAAGCGCTGTGCGAGGGAGTGCAGTCATAAGCAGAGTAGGGGCTTATCTACTGAGGATAAGTCGCTGCCCCTCCCTGCCAGGATGCTGCCCTGGGGCAGTCAGCCTGCCACCAGGCACACAGAGGACACCTCCAACAAACAAGGCCACATCACAAGGTCACTTTGGGCCTCAGCTAATGGGGTGATACTCGAGCTGACAGCCAGATCTGCTGCGGGATGAGCAGTCCACAGGCTTGACTCCCACCTTCAGTCGTGCTGCTTGTGCCCCAAGCCACAGAGCAAGTGCCAGGAGAGAGTGAGACCCACACACACTCGTGACATGAGTCATCGTGTGCATCTTAATTTTGAGAAACTCCTGTCCTTTACATGGATAAAAAATATTCCCACCCTCTGCATGCAGTTAGTCTGAGGGTCTCCTCCAGATTTCTTTGTCTCTGATCTTCCAGTCCTTACCCTGCCAGGCAGGCCAGTACATTCGCCATCAGCTAAAAACCAGCATTGAGCAGCCCATTTCTCCTCCTGAGCAAAATGAGCAATGACACATACCCCTGCAGCTCTGACCACTGTGCAATGCCTCCCAGCATCCTCTGGGCCACCAGGGAGCACTGCCCAAGTGGAGCTGCCGCCTTCATCTGCGGTGGAAATCAGGCCTGTTCCCTTTCCTCCTGCGTTCATGTTTACAGCAACGTACAAGTCATCTTAAATGCAAGCTGCATGAAACGTAGCAGCTTCTGAGCCTGAGGCGCCCGAATACACAGTCATTTGCAGCTTCCTGAGCTCTGGCCTGGTATTAGGTATATTAGGTGCTATATGTGTTCAATGTTATGAACTTGAGGGTGAAATAACACCTACTTAATGAAGGATCATACAGGACTGTAGTGGATTTCTAACAGGTGATCAATTTGCTATACCCAGCTGAATTAAACTAGTGTGGAGCTGGGTGCAGGAGGCCCACCTGAGGGTTGTTGCCAGCAGCATAAAGGCAGAACAGGAGAAGCTGCCGAAATGCTGTTAGGGATGCTGTTTAGAGAAGCTGTTGGAGCTGCTGGAAGCTGCTGGTTCTCTTGAGCTATGCTGCTGGAGGACCTTGTCATGCTAGTTTCCCAGTGAACTTTGGAGAAGCTCTGATCCTAATCCTAAGCATTGCTTCCTGGCTCCTGAGGGGAAGATGGTGCACTGCTCAGCCTCCTGGAAAAGCTTGTCATGTTTGTTTTCCTAATAGGAACTCGGCTTTCCTAATTGCTGGAGGAACTCAGGACCTCACTGTCACTGGGGATGGCTGTGGTGCTTGCCTTGAGCATTGCTTCCTGGCTTCAGTGCAGATTCCCCCAGCCAGCTAGCACAGACCCTTCGTTCTGCTGGCATAGACTTCCTAGCTTCCACCACCCTCCTTGAGGCCTTTCCAGCACAGATCCATGAAGCAGACTTGCATGAGACTAATGTGGGCTCTAGGCCTCTACTTGGACTAGTGGGAGGCATATTATGAGCATTAGGCCCTCAGCTGGATTCTTTAGTGTGTAGTGTGTGGTTAGGTTTCCTTCACTTGTAAGTACATGATTCTTGGATGATTCATTATCAAATACTATTACAAAATATATAGTGTACTGTATATTTCACCTTGCAAAAGCCCCAAACTATAATAAGGACACAGAGTTAATTAGTATCCCATAAGGACCTGTGACCGTTGGCTACAGTTTCATCCCCATTGGCTTTGGGATGAACCCTAGGGCTGGTGAAGCTTCTGGGTGTGTGGGGGGCACGCAGGCACACCTTGGGTCTGTGTCCCGCCCCTCCTGCCTTGCCATCTTCTCTACCCTGCTTCCCAGCCACCATGCACTGCAGCTGTGCTCGCTGCTGCCCTCCACCGCGACACCTCTGCCTTGCAGCCGCCAGCCACAGACTGAAACTGTGAGCGAGTTTCACTGCTGCCACCGAGTGTGGCGCTATGTCTCCGTGACAACGAAGCTGTTTTGCGTCCTTTCAGTCTTAGGCCAGGAGCTGCTGCTCAGAAAGAAACATCAGTCAGAAGAGAGTCTGTGCCTGCTATTCTGGCCTTCTAAATACGTACTGCTTGTCATGACATACCAGTTACCGCCATACTTTTTTTCAAGTAAATGTTTATTTAAAAAAAAAAAAAAGGTAATAAGTGAAAACAAGAGACAAGGAAAAAAAAGTCACAGGACTATCCCTGCTACAATAGAGTTATAATGCTGTATATGGTCAGATTTCTAAATTTAGAAATATTTAAAATATATTAAAATATGTAATGGCTTATTCCTATTTTTTTTAATTTTTAAAAAATTTTTTCTTCATATTCTGTAAGGACTTAAAGTTTAGCATAACAGTACTTGATGGAAAATACTTGTTTCATTTTATGCCTAAGATGTTTGATATCCGGACAGATAGTGAGGTTAAGCTCAACTGCCTATCTTGTAAGGTAATAATAATAAGCTTCTCTTCTGGAGGGTTAATAGCTTAAGTTTTCAGGCCAAAAATTAGAGAAAAAGAAGGGCTGCAAGGACAGCCAACATTTTGGCCCTAGCTTTTCAAGGTCAGTGAGGACTCAGAACACAGGAGAACCTGTACTATAACATCCTGTAACTCAGTTGTGTCCCAAGTTTTCTGATCAAGAAGATTTTGGGGCCACAGAGCAATGTGATCAATGATGTAGAGTGTGCCTAAGGAGAGTCACATGGAGAGAAAACATTCTCTCAGGCTTTCACAGAGAGCAAATTGGTCAAGCAATGGCTGTGACTCATCCACATGGCTGACCCTGACAAAAGATCTACAAGCTGTGGTAGAGAGTTTCAGGGCATTTGACTGACCTTAGCAAATACAAAACTTACATTTCTTGTTATATAGGTCTTGCTTTATCTTAGCCTTAACCATCCAGCAGTAAAGCATAAAATCAAAGTATAAAAAAGTAAAGCCATATTAATATGCTGAGCTGTAAAAGGCTCAAGTCAACAACTTCTGACATTGCCAGTCTTGCAGAAAACCCACTACTATTATGGACTACTGGACTATGTTGGATTATTTTGCTGAATTCACGTGCCTACAATAGTTACATGACAATGGAATACCCTTCTCGGACAAAACTAAACATAAAAAGGGGATACAAACGAAGGACCATTTTGTATCTGTATATTCAAAATAGGATAGACATACAGCTACATTCTCTTAATGAATAGAAGGATTTGTTCTAATAGTGTTCGTGGACAGGATATTATGTTAGCATCTTGTACAATGAATAACCACTAAGACAACAATATGCAATGTATTATTGAAACTGTCCTACTGATTGGTTTTGAAACCGTCTCGTTATTTGTTTCTCAATAAAATTATTTTTTAATAAAAAAGAGCTAGGCCTCACTGTGTGACCTCAGGGGATGGACCTAGATTTTCCTAGTGAGTCTCACCAGGAGCTCTATTATCCTTTGGCCTGCAATGCTTTCCAATAGCCTTACTGGTGAAGGCTTTGTCCTCAGAGATAACCTTACTGAAAGATGGCAAAAATGTGACTGGGCTGGACCTAGGTGGAGGGAGCAGGTTGGAGAAGCACACCCTGTGAGGGTGCCCTAGAACCTTGGCCATGTCCTTTCTACTTTTTCTCTTCCCCAGATGCCATGAGATGGACAGCTGTGTTCTTCCATGAGTCCCCAGCCATCACGATGTCTGCTGAGCCACTCGTCCAAAGCGAAGGGACCAAGTGACCATGGATTCTGAATCTACAAGCCATGGGAGATTCCAAGCTGCAGTCTCCTGAGGAATGAAGCCTCTTGCCTTGATTTTTCCCTAACCTCTCCTTCAGTCCTATTCACTGAGAAATGCAGAGCTTGCTATACTGAAATAGATATTCTCTTAATTAGCTGAAAGAATGGGATGGAGTCCAGGTAAGTACTGTGCCTCATATGACTGGAGTGGAGGCTTGAACAAGAGCCTGTGAGATTCCAGGGCTAAGACAGGAGATAGCACCCCAGCCAAGGCCAGGAGACTCAGAAAGGACTGTACCTTCCTAGCAGTAAAGCTGTCAGCCTTACATACATCAAGCCATCAATGGCATCTCTAGTCAGAGGACCTCTGTGCCTGGCACAAAATTGCTGCTTTTCATTACAACCATGCCTGCAAAATTTCTTTCTCCTAGTACCATGCCATGACCCTTACCCACCTCCCAGGTTGATGCCAATAAAAGCCATGAGCTTTTGGACATGAAATCTCTTGTTCCACAGAGAATATTGGTTATCTCATTGCAAAATATTCTTTTTCTACCTTTATTTTGCATCCTGCTGCTGGGTGGGAGGCCTAAGCCCTCTGCAGGGATTTGGGTAACATGCCAATATAAGGCAGCTCTGCTTCTACACTATCCAAATAGATGAGGTAAATAAAGATATGGTAGAAATTGCCAATTCTGTGTTTTTCTAGTCTAAGATTGAGTCAACCTTTGTAATTCCCCCAGGGGTATTGTATCCAGGTAATGAGTAGACAGTAAATGGTTTAAATAAATAAAAGAGAATGGTAATATGATTTTGGACCATCCAGGAAGGTCATCGTTTCTCTCTCTCTCTCTCTCTCTCTCTCTCTCTCTCTCTCTTTCTCTCTCTCTCAAAGACAGAGCTCCACCACGGCTGGGGTCATATCTCTGTGGCACAGCATCTGCCTGGCAAGGTCATGAGTTTGATTCCCAGTACCAAAAGAAAAAAAATCTTCATTAAATAGCCTGAGTTTATTTGGTTTTCAAACAAAAGACAGGGATACTGAGGAGAGCAGGAACTAAGCAGACTGCTGGGAGTCAATTCAAAGACTCCTCCAAGCAGTGAGCTTTGCCGATCAAGAGAACCACCTGCGCTCTCAGGCTGGCAGCTCCGCTGCCTGCCTTCATCCTCGGTTGCTCAGCTGTGGCTATCTTGACTGCAGAATGCTGCGGATGTGCTCTTTTCCATACAGCCAGAGGCCCCTGTGCTTAGCAGCCTAATCCTGTACAGCCCAGCTTCCAACAATTCCTATTTTTGTTTTTGTAATTGTAGCCGTTGAAACATGACTTGAGCTAGGCAGGTCTAGGCATTGTCAGCTTTGGTAGCCCCTGTAGCAGACCAGGGACAGAAATAAAAGGCAGGAGTGTAATAAATCCACTGTAGAATTCAAAATGAGTCTGGTGGCCTCAGACTTCTTGAGGACACATTGTCTGTGGGTGACTCTCCAGGATGACATCCACAATGGTTCTGCGACCTACTGGTGCCCCCTGTGCCCTCATCCCGTGTTCTTAACTATGCTGGACCATCTTGCTTTCCTATTTGGATACTTTTTGGCCATTGAAGCTCTGGTAGAATATGTTTAATTTTGTTAGCAAGTTTATTTTTTTAAGTATCAAGGTCTACTTAGGTTTGTAGGGAGCAACCATATTCCCCCTTTTTATTTAATTGATTTTTATTTTATTTATTTATTTATTTATTTATTTATTGTAAAACCAGGGATTTAACTCAGGCCCTTGCACTTGCCAGGGAAGCGCTTATTCCATTGAGCCATCTCCTCATCCCATATTTAATTGATTTTTAATTGATTAATTTTTTAAAACCCTGGCCTTTGGTGATGTGCCTTTGGCTGTAACTGCCACTTACGCTGAAGGCTCACCCCTTGGAACTGCCTGCAGTATTTGTAACTAACTTAATTGTGTGTAGTGTTTTCCCTATGAAGAACTATCTCTAACTGAGGTGAGGGTAGAACGGGTGTAGTTTCCATCTTGGCTACTTCACACTGAAAAGGGTCAGTGCAAGAAGACGGCAGCCAGTGACCCCTGTAGAGATTTAGTCTCATAGGGCTTCACGTCCAAATCCTGTTGGCATTCTCCAGCTATGAACTCTCTTGGCAAGGTTGACCTGTTGTATCCCATTAAAGGAATCTACCACATTGGTTTTATCTGTCTGATCACTGGGAGCTTGGCAGCCTCTAGGCGAGAATAAATTTTTTGAGAAATTAGAGCTCTATAATCAAAGCATGAATACTAAAATAGAAAAATGGCTTTGAGAAGGAGCCAAGTCTGCAAACGTTTTGTGGGACTGGAATAATGACTGCAGCCCTCTGTCTCTAGCTCCCCCCAATGCAGCCTAATATTTTGTCATAAGTCTCTCTAGTTTTACTGATCTGGCTAAAGGATTAAAGGATTTTTGTTGAGCTTTTTTTTTTTTTAAATGGATTTAGTACAGGGTCTACAGAGTGTTCAGGGTCTCACTACGTAGATCGGACTCGTAGTGACTCTCCTGTTTTCAGCCTCCCAGGTGCTGGAATTACAGACATGTGCCACCATGCCCAGTCTCAATAGCTCTCTCAGTGCACCCTGTGGGTAGAGCTGGCATGGCAGGCCAGGAATCAAAGCCCAGCCATTGTGCTGTGCCTAAGCAGGCTCTTTAGTCTGCTGAGCTATCTGGCCAGCCCTTCTTGTTGAGCTTTTATAGATTCTATTGTAGTTTTCTGCTCATGATCCATAACAGTGGCCAGTTACTGGTGTAGCTAGAAAGTGTCATAGGGTGTTAATAATTGAGTTCCTTTTATATCTAGCTTATTATGACATTGTTTATACATCTTTTGGTTATAGTTTTCTGCTGGATGTTTAAGACTAAGTTAAAATGAGACCTATATTAATAATCAAGGTCAGTTAAATCCCCTCAGGATTTACCTCAAATCCATGTACAGTGCTTCCTAGTTTTTCTGTCATCTGGATGAGTCCTGTCATGCATTGACAACTGGTGGCCAACTTGTTATATCCAGTGTGGGGCTGGGGGTGGGAGGCCCACTTGAGGGTTGCTACCAGCAGAGAAAGAGGCAGAAGTGGAGAAGCTATTGTGAGGCTGTGAGGGAAGCTGCTGGCTCTCCTGGGCCAATCTGCTGGAGGACCTTGTCATGCTGGCTTTCCTGATGAACTTGGCTGTTCTCATTGGAGGAGGAGCTCAGGACCTTCATTGTCACTGAGACCAATGGCTATAGTTCATTTTGGGGAAGCTCTGGTCCTCATCTCAAGTATCACTTCCTGGCTTCAGAGGGAAAGATGGAGCACTGCTCATCCTCCTGGAGAAGCTTGTGGCATTGGCTTTCCTGATGGGAACTCAGTGGTCCTCATCACTGGAGGAGTTTGGGATCTCACTGTCACTGAGTATGGCTGAGCTCCAGTTTTTGCCTTGAGCATTTCTTCCTGGCTTTAGTGAAGCTCGTTCAGCCTGCTGGCGCAGATCCTTCATCCTGCTGGTACAGACTTTCTAGCTTCCACTACTGACCTTTGGGCCTTCCTAGCACAGATCCATGAATCAGGCCTGCATGAGACATTGTCATGGGCTCCAGGCCCTCAGCTGGACTCACTTAGGATATTAGGATCTGGACCCTCAGCTGGATTCTTTGATCTTCAGTGTGTAGACAGATTTCCTATACTGTTTTTTATATTATTCTTTGGGTAATCCACTACAAAATAATCTTATAAAATGTGTCCTATATTGTATTGTTCCCTTTGCAAAAACACTAAATTATGACTCAGGCATTGCTTGGCCAAGTGGGTTAAACACAGGCTTTCTCATAGCAGCTCTCCTTAAGCCTCTCCAGAGGTTGGTTTTCATCCTCTATGGTCCACTGATCGCACTGTTCAGGGCCTGGAAGATTTTCTAGAGTTTCAGGATGTCCTAGAAAAAGTTCCCTCCAAAAAAGAAAAGGAAATGGTTCCCTCATGTCCTGGGTCCTCACTGATATTGGGGGACTGGGGCCAAACTATTGGCTGTCCTCTTATCCTATCTTTCTTTTGAGTTTTTGGTCTCTAAACCCTAGTTGTTGAACACACAGAAGAGAAGATGGGTGACATTAGTATTATAGTGGGAGTAGAGAGCTTAATTATCATAATTTTATCTGAATATAAAGCGCAATTTGAAATATAGTGTAACAAGAGAAGTATAACCAGAGAACTGTTATTCTTACCATCTATGGTTGTTCTAGTAGTTCAATCCATGTAGAATGTTAAGAGATAACAGTTATATAGTTTGGTAGAGAGAATTTGAGCTCAAAAGCCATACATAATAAATGTATGACAACAATTGTGACGACATTCTTGTAACACGTAAATCTTCATCTCAGTATGGAATAGCGTTTTTAGTCAATCATCTCTATCTGGCGCATAGAAAGCTCTCACCTAACTTTTGTCCTATAATGGGATGTCACTGAAAATGTCTGTGACTTCCCCAGGACTGTCTAATGCAGAAGTGTGTCTAAGTGTAGGGACACATGCACAGCATACGCATCATGTAGGTGTTAAAGAAATTATTTGGTGACCTCATGTTGGCCAGGCATGAACCTCCTCTGGCAGATATCTGAGTGTGAATGGAAGTGCTTATCACCATACACAATCCCAGTTTAATGTTTTGGAAGACCTGTGCATCTGGAGACACATGCGACCAGCAATCACAAATTGTCATAACCATAGGAGAACTTTGATTCCTTACTGTAGTTTTGTACCAAGAGCACCGTTTGCTACAAAATGTTGTTTTGTATATAGAAAAGTTGGCTTTGTGGTGATGACCAGTGTAGGCATGTCCCACTAACATTCCTGACAGGGTCTGCCCAGGTCTCGTGGGAGGCTGTGAAGTCCCAACAAGGAGCAAATTCTGGAAAAGTATTTCCAGGCAGCCGCCTTCTTGTTCACCAGAGGGAGTCCTGGCCAATAGCTTCTCCCTATGGCCTAAGGAGTTTAGGTTTAATGATCTTAACAAATTTTTGATGACTGACGAGGATCTGATCATAAGAACACATTAGTTTTTGATCAATGAAAGATTCCTGAGTTATTGCAAACAGACAATATATGTTATATTTATCAAACCACTCTTGATATCAGCTTGATCCATTGGCAACCTGGGTGGAAGCATGTCCTTAATTTTAATATTTACCTATAAGCCAATTTAAATTATAGACAAATGTGTAAAAAAAATCCAAAAATTCAAAAAGAAGAAAAGTTCTGTGCTCAAATAAAGCACCTGTTTACAGATCAGACAAACACACAAATACACATAAGATAATTTTTTTTGGCGTGTGTGTGCCACGGGATTGTTTATGGTGATAAGCACCCACCCTGGTGGCGAGACTGGCTTGGCACGTGGTGCCAGGGATTGAACTAGGTCCCTGTACTTGCCTAAGCTTGCCTAAGCAGGTGCCTGAGACTGCTAAGCTATCTTATAAGACAATTTGTTTATAAAACCAGAGTATACCAGATTGAATTATAGTAATATTTTTTATAGTTTTAGAAGTTTGAAATTATAAATAGACTAGTCACAACTTTTTTGTAAGTCAACTAACAGAGATCTCTTACAATAAGAATTTAGAAGGAATAAAAACCTTTTACCTATAATTGTTATGTTTGTATTTTTATTTTGCCTTAGAAATACTGACACCTTCATGTCCCTTCCCTTCATACATGGCCCTCAGCTCAGTTATTTCTTCACATCCAGTCACTGCTCAGGCCTTATCTCCTTCTACCAGCTGTCCTGGAATCTCCACAGGGCTCCACACAGCACATACATCTCTAAAGTAATTTTAAAGGCTTAGAGCAGCCAGCAACTAGCAGCAGTTTCTGACAGGGGCACACCTCAAGTTGTCACTATCGCTCTCATCACTGCATTCTGTTGATCGCTGAAATAGAAAATTCTGTAAGGTGTAAAATGAGTACGGCTTTGTGTAGTGTGAGCTAAAGCTGAATTTTGATAGGATTTGATTTTTGCATTTGACAAGCTCTTAAATAGTTTTAAAGATTTTTCTAGCTCTGACAGCCTGGCTCCACATGTTTGACTCCTCAGCACCCCTTCTAAGGATCTGGTTGTAATTTTTATCTATATTTTTAAAAGCCAATTGAATCAGTAATTTTTGTTGCTATGTGTGCTGCTGGGTGCTGGTGCTGTGTCCGTGCAGTGGCACAGGAGGGGTAACCTTGAATGGCGGCAGGAAGATGCAGACCAGGGCTCAGAAAAGGGAGCTGTCTCACTCAGCACGCAGAGCCGAGGGGTGGCTTCCAGGCGCCCCAGCCTAGGTTCCCCGCTGCAGCTGACTTGATTTTTTTTTCCCTCTTTTTTCACATTTATTTTATTTTATTTTTTCCTATAATTTTATTGAACAACAAATGGCAATGAGACAGTTTCAAATCAAATTAGTAGGACAGATTCAATAATTAATACATTGCATAGTGTTTTCTTAATGGTTAATTGTTGTACAAGGTGAAGACATGATATTCTATTTACAAACACTATTAGAGCAGATCCCTCTATTCACTGAATTAAGAGAATGTAGCCATATATCTATCTTAACTATTTTGAGGACTGGCAGGGCTGGCTCCTTCCCGGCCTGGGTCTTGGAGTGCACGGCTGCTGTGAGCTTCCTCAGGAGTTTCCCGCTGCCAGGTGGCTGAGGGGCTCTGGCACAACACCAGATACCGAGGCTATGTTGAACGGGAAGGGCTTTGGCACCAGCACCCTCTACGTCTCCGACAGCCGCCTGTCTTGGTTAGACAGTTCCGGATTAGGATTCTTACTGGAATACCCCACTATTAGTTGATGAAAATCTTTTTCCTTCTCTAAAACTTACTTAAGCTGGTTCTTCAAGATAAACTATACTGAGACAGCAAGTCATCACCAGCAGAAGTAACAATGACGTTTATTAACAGAGGTGAATTAGCTTAACCATGGAGGTATTTGTAGTTTATCATTTACTCTTTAACTTTGTGTCTAGGTACATGTGGACTAGGCCTGTGATTCCTGCCTTTGCTGTATATACAGTCCATACACCAGCAGGAACTTTGCAGGAAAATAGGCTGAAGTTGAAGAAATGTTGTAGAGGAAGAGAGGATGTAGGTTTTTGGGATCTAGAAATACCCTTATCCATAAAAGAAAAGGCAGAGGTCTCAGAAGATGCTGTCTCTTGTCATTCTCCACAGGGACAAGCATCTCACTAATCTGGGGGAGATTAATTCAGACCTCTCTAGGTGGTCTCTTGGGGAGCATCCCAGTTGCAGATCCCACCCTGGTATAAGTGCTTCTGGGTAGCTTCTGCTCCTTCCACCCTGTTCTTTCCAGTCTGCTTTGTTATAACCTCTTAACTTATATCCTTTAATTGCTACCATCTTAGTTTAGTTTTCTGTAAGTGAGCTGGAATGATAAGGTACTCCTGATGATAATTGTCTTGTCTTTGTAATAGTTTAATAAATAAATTTATGTTTTCTAAAACAAAACTATTTTGAATATATACAAAATGGTCATTCATTTGTATCCCTTTTTTGTTTAGTTTTGTCATTTAAATATTATAGGTGTATGAATTCAGCAAAATATGCCAAAATAGTCCAATAGTCCATAATAGCATTGGGTTTTCCATCTGTCTGGCAATGTCAGAAGTTGTTGACTTGAATCTTTTACAGCTCAGCATAACAATATGGCTTTATTTCTTGTACTTCATTTTTATACTTTTCTGCTGGATGATTAAGACCAAGATAAAGCAAGACCTATGTAACAAGAATTGTAGCTTGTTTATCTGGTTAAGGTGAGTCAAATCCACTCAGGATATATCCTAAGACCCTGTACCGCAGTTCGTAGATCCTTTGTCTGTGTCAGCCATGTTGATGAGTCATGGCCATTGCTTGACCAATTTGCTCTCTGTGAAAGCATGAGTTTTCTCTCCATGTGACTCTCCTTAGGCACACTATACATCATTGATCACTTTCCTCTTTGGCCCAGAATCTTCTTGATCAGAAAATCTGGGGCACAACTGAGTTGTATGATGTTACAGTACAGGTTTTCCTATGTCCTAAGTCTTAATTGACCTTGAAAGACTAGGGCCAAAATTCTGGCTGTCCTTGTGGCCCTCCTTTTTCTCCAATTTCTGGTCTGAAAACTTAGGTTATTAACACTCCAGAAGAGAAGCTTATTGTTATTACCATACAACCTAGGCTATTGAGCTTAACCTCACTGTCTGTCTGAATATCAAACATCTTAGGCTTAACATGGATCAGGTATTTTTCATGTTAAACTTTAAGTCCCTACAGAATATAGCATAAAAATTTTAAAAAATTAAAATATATTTTAAAAGTAGGAATAAACAATTGTATATGTTTACACATAAGTTTAGAAATCTAACCATATGCAGCATTGTAGCAGGACAGTCCTGCAACACTCCTTTTCCTGTCTCCTATTCTGACAAGGCTGCACTTGGGTTCCTCCACCTCCCGCATCCCACCTGGCCCTGTGCCCTGCCTGGGGTCTGTGAGAGGTACTGGGAGGAGTGGGGAGCAGTCATTTCTCCCCTTACTCACACTTTTGGCTCTCAACAGTCCCTTTGAGAGTCTATGGACAGATTTGTGCTGGCTTGTTTTCTCCCAAGCTTTTCAGTTTTCTTATTTCTTTTTTTTGTACTGAGTCTTATCTCAGGACCTTGTGCTTGCCAGACAGGTATGTCCACTGTTGAGTTAATCCCAACCCCCAAGCCTTTCAGATTGAATTGTTCTCTCCTGAAGCACCTGTGGTGGTGATGACTGACAGCTTTGTGAGGACTACCCTGCCTGGGAAGTTGCTGTTCCCACAGAGGCCTCTCAGAGGTGGAAGCCTCAGCTGGGCAGTTTGTTCCTTCTGAACCTGAAGCAGGAGCAGTTGGCTGAGAACTCTGTAATGGATCTAAACTGAGTGACCCACATTCCAAGTTGAGCAAATTTCAGGGGAAATCATTTTTTCTCTATCATGTGCCTATGTAAGATTTTTTCCAATTTCGTTCCGATTTGGTACAGGGTCTCACTAGGCAGCTCAGACTCGTGGTGATCCTCCTGTTTTCAGCCTTCCTAGCGCTGGGGTTACAGGCATGCATCATTGTGACCAGACTCTGTTGCTAGCTCAGCGAGCCCCAGGGCAGGGCTCGCATGGCATACGGACCGGGGATGGAGCCCTGGTCCCTGTGCTTGCCAAAGCAGGCACTTAGTTCACTGAGCTATCTCACCAGCCCTCAAATTTTCTCTTCTTAGAGGTCTGCACTGCTGCCTTGCCACATGCCACCAAAAGGAAAGGTGAACACTTTCCATAGTTGGAAGACTCCCCCTCCTCCTCATGAAAGACTTTGTCCCTCTCTTCCCCAGGCAGCCCCAGAAGTTTTTTCCTGTGATGCTGTCAAACCCTTTCCACTTTGAGTGGACTTACTCATTCAGACTCAAAGTCCTCATGCAAGGATTCAGGTTTCTGGTCAAGGTGCCAGTGATCAGTCTTTGTCTAGCACCAGTCTCATAAATAAGTGGATGGCAAGTAGCTTAAATAAGAGACCAGTAGAATGATTTGGGGGGTACAGGAAGGCCAGACACCTCCCCCTCTCCACAGCACAGCTCATACTTATTTGGTTTTTAAACGAAGGAAGGGGACACTGAGGCAAGCATGGGACCTGAGCAGGACCTTGTGAAGTCAGCTCAAAGACTTCTCCAGTTACTGGAACTGTTTGAGCTCTCAGGGTGGCAGCTTATTGCTCTGGGATAAGGAGTGTCAGCAGCCACGGCCTTGGCTGCCTCAGTTGTGGTTGGTGTCATGTTGACTTCAAGCCCTGGGTCCACTCTAAGCAGGGGGCCCTGTGTCCAGCAGCCCACTCGGTGAAGGCCAGTCTCCTACCATGTGGTGTTGCCTGTTATTTAGGGTCCATAGTTGGAAAACAAGATAGGGGCAGTTCTAGGACTTCTATTTGACCCTTCGTACATTATAGAATTATTCCAGGGGTCAGAAACCAGTGTGGGAGTCATCGATTTGCCTAGTATATCACTACCATTCTATAATCTGAGGAAAGGGAAATAAACACATGGATGAGCCCAAGGTCTTGTGGGAGCCCTTTTTCCTGTGGCTAAGAAATGGAACTTTCTCCAATGTTTAACCGTTTTGTAAGTCTCTCTAACAACAAGGCCACAAGATGTTTTGGTTCTCAGAAAATAGTAGCTCTTCAGAGCCAGTATTTGGTAATTCCAAGTAGATCTGAGTATAAACTTTCCAGTGCACTTCCCTGGTAGGTGGCTGCAGGTTCCTTAAAGGAGATTCATGTCACACTGCAGAGTCTTTCAATAGGACCGAAAGCCTCCTCCATCAAGGAGCTTCAATAATGTGTGTCACCTTTGATTTTAGAAATTAGACCATAAAAATGAGGGTTTTTGTCTTTGTTTTGGTTTTTGGTACTGGGAATTGAACTCAGGACCTCACACTTGCTAGGCAGGTGCTGTATTGTTGAGCTAGATCCCCGACCAGCTTATTTTGATTTCCGATTTGTTTGGCTTGAAAGATACCTGCTAGGAGGTGAAGAAGACACACATGTGAGTGCACCGGGACGGGACCTGGGCCTGGCTCCTCAGCCTGGGCTGGGCCTGCTTCCTGCTTCCGGGCGCCGCTCACCAAGCAACTTGCCGGCTTGTGCCTTTGTGCCGTGCGGCCTCTGCCTGAGCATGACCTACAGCCGCAATAGCTGTGAGCGAAGAAAATGTGCCTTTCTCCCTTACATTTGAACGTCAGGCACTTTGCGCCAGCAACAGGGAGCTAATATGCTACATTTCCTAGACTGTTGGCCGCCTGTCGCTTCTGCTCCTGAGGACCCCGCTGTGGCGCGGATACAGTTTGTCTCTCAAAGCTTTCATGCAATGGAAGTTTGTTGTCAAGCGTAACAATGCAAAAGCTGACAGGACCTCTGCAAGGCGAGTTCAGTGGGAAGTTAAGGGGCCCACCTTCTAGTAGGCTGAGTGGAGAATCTTGGCACCACTGGATTATTACAGCAAAGCTGGGCTGCTATGCTCAAGCCACTCCAGGCCTCAGGCTCCTGCCCGTGCTGCTTACCATGCTCGTGAAAGCTCCTGGCCCGAGACGCCATCTCCCACCGATAGTTGAGTGTAAGTAAGGCACTGATGCTGGGGCCACGTGAACTTGCACTTTCCGCGTCCAAGCTTTTCCTTGTGAGGAGAACAATCTCAGGCGTTCTGTAAGAGCAACAGGAAACTAAGTCAGGCCTACTTAATTAGCCAGCATCGCAAGCCCTCCTCTCAGGGCCCTGGTGGCTGGTTGCAGAAATGTACCCTTATCCCTGCCTGACAGCCCACCTCCATCGCTCTCGAGCTCTCTTGCTCCACTGAAATCAGAGATCTATGCTCCTACAGCATCTTCTACTGTATTAGTCAGTTTTCATTGCTGGAACAAAGTACCTACTGTACGCAAGTCAAAAGAGGAAAGGTTTTGTCTCGTGATTTCAAAAGTTCCAGTTCATGGTGGGATGGTACAAAGGCAGAAAGGGCAGAGCGAAGCTGCTCACTTCCTGGTGACTGGGAGCTGAGTGAAAGGAAGCACCAGATGGAAAGGGTTGCGGACAGCACTAACCCTCAGCCTATGTCAGGCCCCTTCTTCCATGGAGGCCCCACCGCCTGTAAGTCGGCTCAGGCATGAACTCACCCACCCATGTGACAAAATCAGCTCCTCAGGATCCAGCCACTTCCAAAGATCCCACCCTAAAAATATGAGTTTTCGGGGAACATTTTATTTTTTTCATGTTTTTTTTTTAATTGTCAGTATATGTTTGTAGTATGTAATAGCTACATTTGTCATGGGAAAGTAGTATGGACATTAGTGCTTCCTGATCATTTTTTATACCCCTTTCCTTGCTTCTGCTCTTCTGGGACTCTTCTGGTCTTGTGCAAATTTTAGGACTATGTTCTCTAGATCTGTAAGATGCGCTATTGGTATGTTCATCGGGCCTGCACTGAATCCTTGTGATGGTTTGGGAAGTATGGCTGCTTTGACAGCACTGCCTCTGATGTCCTCTTCAATTTTCTTTTTAGGGGCATGTAGTTTTCTTTATAGGGCCCTTTTGCTTCTTTGGGTATGTTAATTCCCAGGTATTTCATTTTTTTTGATACTGCCATAAATGGAATTATTTTCATAGCTTCTTTTTCATTGAGTTCTTTATTGTTTTACACAAATGCTCTTGATTTTTGTGTGCTGATCTTATACAACCTGCTACATTGCTGAATTAGTTATTCTAAGAGTTTGTGGTGGAATTCCTCAGGTTTTCTATACAGAGTATCATATTACCTACAAATAATGATACTTTAAGTTCCTTATTTCCTTGTATTTCCTCCCTTGCCTAATGGCCCTGGCTAATATTTCTAGTACTGAATAGAACTGAAGTGGTGGCCATGGGCATCTTTCTCTTGTTCCTACAGGAAATGCTTCTAGTGGTTTCCTATTTCATATGATGTTGTTCTGATTTGTCACACACAACTTTTATCAAATTCGAATATGATTCTTCTATACCTTCCTCTGTACCTATTTTCTTCAGGGTTCTTATCATGAATGGGTATTAGATTTTTGCATCTGTTGATATAATCTATTGATATGATCTGCACCTATTAGTGTTATCATGTGTTTTGTTACCTTGCTCTTGTTTATATAGTTATTGGTTTGTACACATTGAACCATCCTTGTGTCTCTGAGATGCTATTCAGTCACGATGTATGATCTTTTTGATGATGAGCTGCATTCTTTTCACTGCTATCTTGAGGATTTTTATATTATGTTCATTAAGAAGTTGACCTACAGTTTTCTTTCTTCCTTTTTTTGCAGAACCAGAGATTGGACTCAGACCCTTGCACTTGCCAGGCAAAGTTTTCTTTTTAAGTCAGCTCTTCTGTGGCATCTCAGTTACTCTTCTCTTATTTCTGGGACAAATACCTGACTCCCAAAATGAAGGAAGGAAAGATTTATTTAGCTCACAGCTAATGGAGGTTTTAGCGCATACTCTGCTGGCTCCAGGGCAGACTGGCACAGGGCACAGGCAGCCGTTCATGGCGGCAGCAGAGAGAGCAAAAGGGGGGGGGTAGCAGCAACAATGGCAGTAGAGCGAGTTTGGCTCCCTTACATTGCCTTCCGGCTGCCTGCCTCAGGGCGGTGTAGCACTTGCACCCATAATCCCAGCACTGGATTATGATTTAATCACAACTCTAGAAGTACCCCCCACCCCCAGTGATTGCATGAGGTTTTGGGGAACACCTACACACAAACCGTAGCATATGGTGTTGGAATCACAGTGATGCTGGCTTTCCTAAGTGAACCTGGAAACATTCCATCAGTGGATCACCAAGTCCTGAGCTGTTCTTAGTTGGTAGATTCTCTATTGCTGTCTCGGTTTCATTGCCTGCTACTGGGTTGTTCCACATAACTTCTTCAGCTAGCATTGGTAGTTGGTATGGGTCTAGGAATCTGCTAGATTTTCCAGTTGGTTGGACTACAATGTTTCCTAGCAGTTACTGTCTTCTGGATTTTGATGGTATCTGCTGTGATTCTACCTTTGTTATTTATAATTGCATTGATGTCTTTTTTTCTTTTGCTCTTGGTAAGTTTGGCTAAGGATGTATCTATTTTGTCTATATGTTTAAAAAACTAGCTCTTTGGCTCATTGATTCTTCATATGCTTTTAATCTATTTCATCTATTTCTGCTCTAATCTTTATAATTTCTTTCCTTAATCTCACATTGGACCTGTTTTTATTTCTGAGGTGTCCTACAGATCCTCCTTGGGTTATCTGAGCTCTGTTCACCTAAGATAAGCATTGGCTACAATGACTTCCCTCTTAGGCTTATTTTCACAGATTGGCACTAAGGTCGAGAAATTTTGAAAATTCTTCCTTGGTTTCTGCTGTAACCCACTTATTGTTCAGAAGCATGTTATGGTTCTTCCAGGGGCTTCCACCCTGTCTGTGATTTCTTCTGTCATTTATTTCTATTTTCACTGCACAGTAGTCTGACAGTATACATGAGATGATTTTGATTCTTTTGCATTTACTTGAGCAGGTTTTGTGGACAAGTATGTGACCTGTTTTTGAGACAATATCATGTGCCATAGAAAAGAATATGCACTCTGTGGTCATGGGCTGGAATGCTCTTCAGATATCCACTATGTCCATACATTCACGAGTGTGGTTAAACTGACATCTGTTGATTCTTTTTGTTTAGTTGATCTATCTCTTTGCCAAAGTAGGGTGAAAAAATTACCCACTATGATGGTTTTAGTATTTATTTGATCTTATATTTTCAGCAGTATTTGTTTCTTTTTTATGTATTTGGTACAGGGTCTGTCTACAGGGTCTATGGGGTCTCACTACACAGATCAGACTTGTAGTGATTCTCTTGTTTTCAACCTCCCAAGTGCTAGGATTATAGGTGGGCACCACCATGCACAGTGTCAGTCGCCCCAGGAGCAGAGCTGGCATGGAAGGCCAGGGATCCAACCCCAGCCACTAGCTCTGCCTAAGCAGGAACTTTAGTCCACTGAGCTATCTGGCCATTCCCAGTATTTGTTTCACGAAGATAGGCAGTCTGGTATTTGGTACACAAATATTTAAAAGTATTATCTCTTCTTGTTGGATTGTTCCCTTAATTAGTGTCTAATGATCCTCTTTGTACCTTCTAGTTAGTTTTAACTTGAAGCTTACCATGTCTGAGGTTAGAATCTCTATAGTCTCTTGCTTATTTCCAGGTCCTAGTGCATGAAATATTGTTTTCAGTCCTTTGATTTTTAGTCCATGAATATCATTTCTGATTAGATGAGTTTCTTGAATTAAATTGACTGTTGGTTTATTCTTTTTTAATCCAATCTAGTAACCTCTCTTTTAGTTGGAGATTGAGAACAATACATTGAGAGATATTGGGATGTGGTGATTACTTACTTTCATTGTACTCTTTATTGGTCATCTCTTAGTTTTTCCTTTCTTGTCCTTTTTTTTGTTGTTGTTTAATCTATTGACCTTCCTTGGTATTTTCATCTGGTTTTTTAGCTTTATTTGTTCATTTCTGTCTAGGATATTCTTAAGGATTTCCTGTAGTGCTGGTTTAGTATTGCTGTATCTCTTGAGCTGGTCATCTTGGTGAAATGTCTTTATTTTTCCATTTATTTTGAAGAAAAGCATGTAGGTATATTAATCTGGCTTGAAATATTTCACACCCACACTCAAGTCATCTTAACCTTTAATACATTGAGAAGTCTGCCTGTGGTGGCAGAAGGGCTTATACAGTTAATTATCATACACCCAGATTAACAACCAGACTAATGGGCCAAGACTCCATAAAACACAAAGACACACAAGACAGTTGTTATGGTTTGTATCTAGTTATCCCTCCAAAGCCTCAGGTAAATCATGAGGTGCTTGCTGCTTAAGGAGCTGCACGTGCTCGAGGGGTGGGGTCAGAGAGGTTTGAACCCTAAACGAACAGCACACACCTCCCTCCCTGCCCCCAGGCCTCTCTTGGAGGTGTGGAGCAGATCATCCTGGACAGGCCGTGCCCCAGCCGCTCCTCCAGACCCTGTAGTGCAGAACGGCAATGTCTCAAGGTCTTGCTGTATAATCCAAGTTGCTTTAAACTATGAAACCTCCAGTAACTGCGAATGAAATAAACCTTTCCTTCCCTGGGCTTGAGTGTTGGGTATTTGTCCCATCAATGAGAGAATAAGAGAACAGTTATACTAAATTACAAGTCCACCTGCTGTCTGTATAAATTTAGCTACTCCAGCTACTTCATAAACATGGCAGAGCACAGCATCTGTGCTTGTGTGCTAGCTTCCATGTATGGTCACTCACAAGCCATTTCTGGCTCGCTTCACTAAACCAGAATCCATCCGCGTGGTAGCCTGTGTATGAACTGTGTTCCTTTTTAAGGCTGAATAATATTCCATCACACTGGGTACATACAACATTTTACAGATATGTTAATGTATTAGAGGACCAAAGTGAAATCACTGGACTCAAAATTATATGCACTGGAGCACTTCCTGTTAGATGAATGGTGTGTGAGGAAACACCTGGAGACCAAGCCAGCAGGAGATACGAGGTTTAATTCCACCTAGTACAGGTAGGCTGACATGGGAGTGGTGGCATCCGAGGTCAGCTGCCCGCGGCATGCAGGCAGAGCCGGCCACAGGGAGACTCGGCTCTGCCCTGATTTCTTTGTGTCCTTTTCTTCTCCTTTGCTCAGGGAGCTGCAGGCAGGCGTGGGCAGCCAGATCTCTCTCAGATCATGCCTGACACTTATCTCACCTGGGGAGCTGCACAATCCAGCTGGATGCTGTACACACAAACAGAGCATCAGACCATCTAATTCCTGCGTCCTTGTCAACACAGTCCTCAAAGCTTTGGCTGCGTGCCAGCCTTGTATGTACAGACAACAAGTTCTGTAGCCAGAGTGGTCGGATTAGGGTTGCCAGCCAAGGTGGAGTGCCGCTGGCCTGTCAGTCTCCTTATGGGTGAGACTTGGGACTTGTCCTCAAGATGGGGAGGGAGGACTTTCAGATACTAAATATGTCCTGAGCATTGTAGGACATGCAAAAGAAAGTAAGAGTTCAGTACGTATTTCCAGTATTTGTCCTACAAGCCAGATAGATACTCAGGAGGCTGAGGCAGGAGGATCACAAGTTCCAGGCCAGCCTGCTCAGTTTAGCAAGGCTATCTGAAAATAAATTAGAAAGAAGGAAGAATTCAGCCTCGTAGTAGAGGTCTCAGGTTCACAGCTCTGAGCCACCACATGCAAGAGTGACTCAACCGTGGTGCCACTCTGCCGCAGTCCTCTTTTCTGTGCTCCACATCAGATGCGCAAGGCTCCACTTAGATTCTCGCTTTCTCCTTTGCAGTCTGCCAGGGGGGTTGTGCCTCATCATGGCTTCACTGGCACCCCTCTTGATGCTGACCAACCTTATCTGCTGTCCCTTTCCCAAGCTCCGGGTCTTGGTTTGGTTTCTGGCCTCTGAAGCATAGTGACACTGACCATGTGTACTAGAGATGATCTTAGCTGCCCACGAAGAAGCAGGCAAGGGGGCAGCAGCTCATCTGCCCACTCAGCACTGGGGTTGGCGCTGCAGACTAGGCAGGAGATTATCCTCTTTCTTATCAATCCTCTTACTTATCTTTCCAAAGCTGTTACTCAATCTAAGAAGGCGTGAGTTGAATGCAAAGGCTCCCAGAGTAATTGCATCTTAACTTCGATCAGATAGCCTGGCAGAGCAGCAATCTCCTGCCTTGTGTCTCCCAGCCTGCTTATCATAGGAGGTGCAGCGTGCCATGCCAGGCCCCTCCCTGCTGCACAGGGCAAGTGGTGTGCATGAGTCCTGCATCCGGTGAGCCCAGCCACAGGACACACGATACAAAAGTCCAGCTCTCAGAATGCTCACTACACACATTTGGGTATGTCACTGAGTGAGAATAATTGCCATTTCCAAAGGACTTTACAGTTCATGAAACAATTCACATACAGTGTTTAATTCTTACAATCTATGAATTTGATTACATTGTCCCCATTTTCTAGGGTACCATGAAAGTCAACAGTGTGAGAACCTAAATTATTCTGGAGCCTATCTGCCTGGGCTTAGATGGTACTGTCCTCACACTAGTAAGAAGAACCCAAGACCTTCAAAGCCAGGTTAGGCTAAGTAGCCCAGCTGGGCATGGTTGGCTCCTGGTGCATTCTGGGTAGCAAGCGTCTATGCCTGTTACTTGGCCATTGGCCCATTTTTTTGCACTCACTGGTGCATGCAGCTGGGCATCGGCTGCCACAATGCCCTTCCCGAAGGAAAGCCACACATGAGTGATCCAAGTCCCTCTGGGGAGGAACAATCCCCTGGGGTACCTCTGCCAGCTATAAGGACAGCTGGTCACCAGCCATTCTGGGAATCCCACCATGTCTAGCTCAGGGTAGGACCTCCCGGGAGGATTGTTTTGCTGGTGGTGGCTGGCAAGAGTTTCCCAGGAAGAGGCAGCTTCAGGGAAGGAGGCCAGACCCGCTCTGTGACGCCACTACCGTACCCAGTTCACCGAGGAATGTGCACTCTCAGCCTAGCTAGCTATGTGGTGCTCTGGAGAGCTGAAGCAGTGGCGATGCTCCCATCCACCTGTTCTGAAGCACCTGTTACTGTTCTGTGGTTACTCTGTGGTGCAGTAGCACTCCACGACTTACTCCTTTTATCTCATTGTAACTGGACCAATAGATCTGTATGAGTATCACATGGCTACTAAAAGAGTGCTGTTGGGGAAGGCGCAGATCATTTTGAAGACTAGGGAGACAAGGACCCCCAAATTATACTGCCTCCCCTTAGAAAAAGTAGTGAAATATTTTTAGGAATAGGCCAAAGCACAAGATTGTGTGGCTGTGCTTGCTGGCCCTGAGTGCCTTCCAGGCAGGCACAGGCAGCGCCCGGGCTGCAGGGCTGGGGCAGGCAGGAGGGCCCATCCTCCTCTGCATCTGTGTTCTGAGCACAACCAGCCTGTCCTCAGCCCAAGCAGGTCCTCGGCTCTTCTCTGTGTCTGCCTCAGCCCACGGATCCTGGAGCTCCAGAGCAGCAGGGTCCACATCCTTTCTGTTAACAATCTCCGCGGTGAGTGGGTTCTGGGGCCCTGGGCCTCCGTTTCTTTGGTAACTGGATTAGCATCATCCAGAAAAGTTTCCTGAGTCTTCTTTTAAATGAAAAGCCACTGGTGAGTTACAACCACCCCTGGTGACTTGCTGAGCAGCAGCCTGATGTGGTACCAGGTGGGTGATAATTGATACCAGTTAATTGGCACAAATTAATATGAATAAAGTGAGTGTCTGCTCTAGGCCAACATGACTGTAGATCCCAGCTGGCCTGCGGACATCAGTCCTTAAGCCAACAGTCAGAGGCAAGGCCAGCAGTTTGCGAAGTTCTGGCTCCTCCAAGCAACCTGGCAGCTGAGGCCTTTGCTCCTGCAGCTCCGTCTGCCTCAGTAGTCAAGACCAGTAGGCAGGCAGGCTACCGGCCAGCCACGATCTACTGCTGGCACTTATCCAAAAATGCACTGCTCAGTTCTGGAACCTCTCATATCACAGTTCACCCCACTGTTTCCCATAGCCCGGCAGCGCACCTCAGTCATGCTGTGCGCCTAGTGAAGACCAAGGATGCTGGAGCCCCAAGTCCTCACCTGTTGTTGAGCTTTGACCTTCTAGTGCCCTTTGTTGTACAAAATACATATTTTTAAATTTTTCTTATTCATTTGGTACAGGGTCTCCCCATGCAGCTCAGACTCATAGTGTTCCTCCTATCTTAGCCTCCCCAACACTGGGATTATAGGCATGTACCACCACGCCCTGCTTTGGTGGCCAGTCAGACATGCCCGGGGTCTGGGGTCCAGCATGGCATGCAGTATCAGGGTTCAAACCCAAGTCCTTGCATTTGCCAGACAGGCACTTAGACTGCGGAGCTATCTCTTAGCCCCAAGATGTGTTTTGTCTATGTTTTCTCCTGTTGCTGTACCTCTGAGCAGGCCAGCGCCCAATGGTGGCTCTGAAGGGCCTACTTGCTGGCTGCGACTTCCTACTTGAGAAGAGCTTGTTTTCCTTGGAGTGAGACAGGTGGCCTAGCCACCCTCTCCAGACGCTTGGGACGTGGCCAGCTGCCTGGTGAGCCTCGGGGCACTCGTGCTGCCCAGGTGTGCAGACCCCTGGGCTCCCCTCCCTCACAGACCCTCACAACCCCACCAGCACCTTTGTGCCCTCAATCCCAGCCCAGCCACCACCCTACAGGAAGTCTTTGTGGGCTTAGCAGGCTCATACACGTGCTCTCACACGTGCCACACGCTTGGGCTCTGCACCATCTGTCTCTATGCTGCCCTGGTGCCAGCACGTATTTGTGTCACTCCATCCTCCCGTTGCTCGCGTGCACTGTACACTGCAAGCCTTTGGGCCCGGGCTGGGGCTCAGCACTCCTGACAAGTCTGGCCTGCCACCTTTCCTGGCATGCCACAAGCACTAGATATCAGAGTCCAAGATGAGTGAATATAAGTGAGAAGGGGGCTGAGGTCGTAGCTCAGAGGCACAGCAGTGCTAAGTGCAGCGCGGCTGAGGTTCAGCTCCCAGCACCACCCCAGCCCCCAAAGCGAGAAGGATGAGGGCAGACAGGCGTGCCAGCAAGGCCAGCTCTGCGGCCAGAGGATGAGATCCTGAGTGAAAACAGTGTCCTCCTTTAGTGATCAGGGATCTGGAAATGCAGGGCGAGGCATACTCGGGATGACATAGGGTGCCAAGTAGTAAACACTGCTAGATGGGCTGACTCTGAGGCACCTGAGGGAGGACTGGTCCAAGAGGTGGGAGCTGGAGGCACAAGTGGGATTCAACCACGTCATGAGCCAGTCACCCGGACGGCGTCGTACAGGCAGGATGAAAGCCCATGTTCAGTCTTCATGGTGGAACGTCTCTCCTGCTCCTCCTGTTTCTCTTCCTCCCTCCTCCTCCTCTTCCTCTTCTCTTTCCTTGATGCACATTGTAACCTGCTGTCATGTGTACCAAAACTGATGTGCACTGTAGGGGGGAAAAAGCCACAGTATGACTGGTCTGTTTCCGTTATCCAGGAATAGTGTGATAACTCTCGAAATGAGAACGTCTCAGGGCCGGAATCCTGTGGCAGGACACAGTGGCTGCAGAAAAAGCAGTGGCTCAGACACTATCCTGGACAGCTACTGCTAGGGAATCCTGGAGCTAGGAAGCCACTGTTCATCTCTCTGCTTTGCCCTGCTTCTAAACATGTGACTTCAAGTTATTCATGTACTTTATCTTGAATTATTTGTTATTCTTAAGTCAGTATCACAAAATAAGAAAAATATATAGTATCACGGTTATGTAGGGCTGTGCTAGATAGGAAATAAGTTCAAATAAAGTTATCTCTGGCCTCAACCCAACCCAGATATAATAAAAATTTATGAGGCATGGTTTAAACATCAAGAGATAAGGTAAAGAAGGAAGTGCATATTTTTAAGTTTCTTTTTTATCTCTTTATTCTGCCAAGATTTACTGTCAGGCACTTGGCAGATATGAGCACAAGGTGTGAGCATGGTCTGCAGGAAGAAGTTAGGGAGTTAAAGTAGCGTCTTGAGCGAAGGGAGTTAGAGAGTGTGGAAGAACGGTATCAGCACTGAATGAAGCCAAGGAAGACAAGATAGCATGTGAGTGAGCAGCTGCAGAGACAGGTGGAAGCAGGAAAGGCACAGATTTTCAGATGTTAAGTGGGCTGTGGGGCTCTCAGATGTGCACTGTGGCGGGTTTAGAAAATCCTGCAGTAGTCATGGAGAACAGTTATTTCCTAAAGGCCGCTGCTGCGTGACCTGCTTGCTGCCTCCGAATGCCCTCACTTTCCCTTTTCTCCCTTTTGCTGTTATTTCCTAATACATATCTCAAAGATGATTGTTGTTTTAAAGTTCATATGTAAGTTAGTTTTAAAATATCTCTTTTTGTTTAGCAAGCAGATACCCCCTTTTTTTATGACTACATGTGAAAAACTCAACACAGTGTGTCATAGTTGCATTATCTATATTGAGGACCATTACAGATTGCAAATTCAAATAAATTCAGGGCCGGCAAAGATAGCTTAGCAGACTAAGCACCTGCTTAGGCAAGTGCAGGGACGGGGTTTGATCCCTGGTACCACAGGCTGTGCCTGGCCCTCTCCCCTAGGTACACTGAGCCAGGGACCAAATCCAGGTCTGGTGATGCAGGACTGTAATCCCAGCACTGGGAAGGCTGAGACAGGAAGATCATTACAAGTCCGAGCTGCATAATAGGACTCCTTACCAAATGCATTAAAAAAAAATCAGACAAATTCTACATTACCCTTTAAAACCTGTGCCAAGCCTGCAGGGAGCTCGGCTGGCATCCCGCTTGACCAGGCTTAGGACCGGCCTGGCATGGCACGTTTCCTTGTGCTAGTGCAGGTGTGTGAAGTGAGGGCTGCCCAGCGGCCTTAGCACCCCCTCCCCCATCGTAGGGAATAAAGTTACCTTTAGCCCCCCACAGCTCCAGATGCTTCCACCCGCAAATGGTGCTCAGAAATGTGCCTACGCCAGTGTTGTCTTCACGACTTTGCTCCCCTTTGAGAAGCAGATGCAGTCCTAGCACAAAGCACTGAGGTTTCCACACGTGGGGCACGGCAAGGAGCAGCAGTGAGTGTGAATGGGAGAAAGCAAGCGCCAGCGAGAGTGCCTGCCTGTGGAGGGTACCTAATCCTGACTCTTCTGCCATCTTGGAGCCAGCTTCCAACATTCTGTCTGCTTTAGCTACTTGGCTGAGTTGGAACTTCACACTTCCAATGGCTCAGAGTTTTCCATGCGATGTTGGCGTGCAGTGCGCTAGGCCGATGACCACTAGTTCAGATCACTTGTGGCCACGTGGAGCTGGGCCTTGAGGCGGAATCCGCAGCGCACTCCCGCCCTCCCCGGCCACCTCAGCCAGCTCAGGTGCCTCCTGCCGCACTCTGCGGTGTCCCCGGGCTGCTCTCCCAGATCCCCACTATTTCCCTTCTGCTTTTCCCATATAAACCACAGAAGTGAATAAATATATGAAAAAATGCTCCACATCACTAGCCATTCGTGAAATGCAAATAAAAACAACACTGAGATACCATCTCACTCCAGAAAGAAGGGCTATCAAGGAAATCAACCAACAACAAATGTTGGAGAGGTTGTGGGGAGAAGGGAACCACTGCTGGTGGGAATGGTACAACCATTGTGGAGGTCAGTGTGGAGACTCCTCAAAAGAGTAGGACTGGAAATCCCATTCAAGCTGGCTATCCCCCTACTGGGAATTTTCCCAGATGAACTGAAAGCATTGTATCATAGTGATATATGTCTACCTATGTTTATAGCAGCACAATTTGTGATAGCCAAATCTTGGAAACAACCAAGATGTCCATCACATGAGGAATAGTTGAAAAAGATGTGGTATTTCTATATAATGGAGTATTACTCAGCTATTAAGAATGATAAGCTTAAAGCATTTATATTGAAGTGGATGCCACTTGAACATATATACATAAGTGAAATAAACCAGACACACATATGTAAATATTGTATAGTCTCCCTAATATAAGAAGCGAAAAGAAGAAATACAAATGGAAATGTACAACAACAACTAAAAACAATTGAGTCAGATAAGGCAAAGTGAATGGCATATGCTGCAGGATACTAATCAGCTTTTTCTTCTGGATGGTTAACAACTTAAGTTCACAGAACAAAATTGGAGAAATAGAAGAGCCAGAAGATCAGCCAACATTTTGGCCCTAACCTTTCAAGGTCAGCAAAGACTCAGGACATAGGAGAACCTGTACTGCAACATCATGAAACTCAGTTGAGCTCCAAATTTTCTGAACAAGGAGATTATGGAGCCACAGAGGAAAGAGATCGAAGGTCTATAGTGTGCCTGGGGAAAGACACATGGAGAGAAAACTTTCTCTCAGGCTTTCACAGTCAGCAAACTGGTAAAGCACTGGCCGTGACTCATCCACATGGATGACACAGACAAAGGATCTACAGAATAAGGTACAGGACTATAAGATAAACCCTGAGGGGACTTCACTGACCTCATAAGAGACAAAAAGTACATGTGTTGGTATATAGGTCTTGCTCTATCTAGGTCTGAAGCATCCAGCAGAAAATTATAAAAATGAGGTATACACCACGGGGCCATAATAATAAGTTGAGCTGTAAATGGCTATGGTCAACAACTTCTTCAGATAACTCACTATTGTTGTGGAATGCTGGACTGTGTTGGATTGTGTCCTCGAGCTCAGGCACCTAAATTAGTTGAATGACAATGGAGTGCCCATCTTTGACAGGTGTAGACAAAGTAAGGGGTATAGAAAGAAAAAATCATGATGTGTGTGTATGGACAGTACAGTTGGGATAGATAACGCCATGATTCTACATAATTCTATGAGAGGCAAGATTTACACTCATGGTGGTTGGACAGGATATTATGTCAGCTTCTAGTACTATGGACAACCACTAGGAAAATAACAAGGTAGAAAGTATTAATTATTGAATCTTTGATGTAATTCAGGTATAAAAAATAAGATACCCAAACAGCTACACTCTCCTAATTTACTGATAAGAGACATATGGTATAATAATGTCTGTAAGTATAATATCATGTATGCACCTTCTAACAGTTTGCAATGTATTAATTTATCAAATCCATCTTGTCAAGGTATCTTAAAACTGTCTCACTGATATTTGTACTTCAATTAAAAAAAAAAAATAGTGGCTATATGAGAGGTCAGAGGAGCCGCTACTTTGTAGCAGTCTTTTTTCACTTGAGCCACTTAGAAAAAAAAAAAAAAAAACCAACTATAGAGAGAGCTGAAGCTGACACTGGAGCAAACACATGAGTTTAACCACATCTCTTTAGTCATAGAAGTTAATTGCCAGGGAGATGGTTCAATGGAATAAGCACTTCCCTGGCAAGCATAAGGGCCTCAGTACAATCCCTGGCTCTGCCAAAAATAAATAAATAAAATAAAAAAAGTCTTAGAAGTTAATTTTTTTTTTTAACTGGAAATTGAACTTAGGACCTTGCAATTGCCAGACAGGTGCTTGTGCCATTGAACTATATTCTTAGCCCTTAGAAGTTAAAAATTAAGAACAGTTTATTATAGAAACTATTCCAAGGAGAGTTAATTATTTTTAAGTTGATTCTTCATGTTCTTTGTAGATAGCATTAAACAGTCTGTTGTACAGGGTTTGCAAGGGAACAGACTTACTATAGGATACATAATTCATAGGATTATTTTGTAACAGTGGCTCCAGGGGTGCAGTTGGTTAGCATGCAGAACTCTT
This sequence comes from Ctenomys sociabilis, assembly GCA_004027165.1. Classification (NCBI taxonomy): domain Eukaryota; kingdom Metazoa; phylum Chordata; class Mammalia; order Rodentia; family Ctenomyidae; genus Ctenomys; species Ctenomys sociabilis. The sequence goes on along the minus strand of PVKA01001073.1, from coordinate 116,967 downwards.
AGAACAGTCATGCAGAAGACTGCAGTAGATCTTTCTGTACACTAGAGACCCAAAGAAGCCAGCTGAGGGCCTGGATCCAGGCAGTGTCCTGCACGAGGCCAGCTGGAGGCTGGGAGCCCACAGCAATGTCTCATGGAGTCTGTATCAAGAATCTGCACTGGAAAGCCCAGAGGTCAGTGGTGGAAGCTGGAAAGTCTGTGCCAGCACCTGAGGGATCTGCACAGGGGCCAGGAAGTGACAAGGAGGACCAGAGTTTCCCCAGAGAGAACAGCAGCTATTCTCAGCCTGTAGAACAGCTGAGTTCATATCAGGAAAGTCAGCAGGCCTAGCTTCTCCAGGAAGGCCAGCAGCGCGCCAGCTCCCTCCAGTTCTCCTCTTGGCAGCAGTCCTCAAGCGGGCCCTCTGCACCAGCACCATGCTGCTTTGGTTCAGCTGGGTGGACACAACTTTTAGTCAGTCCACCACACTACCTTATGAATGGTACAGAAATGCAAAGGACCCAAAATAACCAAAACAATCTAGAAGAATAAAGTTAAAGGAATTATATTACCTGACTTTGATGTTTACAAAACCACAGCGATAAAGCTACAATAATCTCAGTAGTGCATCTCTAGCAGAAGGGTAGGCAACGTGCTCAAGAAGATGCAATGGAATGTGCATGCTCCTACAGTCGGTATCATCAAAGGATTTTCCATAAGGGTATAAACACAGTTTCTCCTTATGGAGAAAGGAAAACTCTGCCAGCACATGACACTTGAGTAAACAGGCAGTCCACAGGGAGGGAGGCTCAGCCTCTGTCTCTAACCATATTTAAAAGTTAACTCAGAGCATATCAATAAATGCAAAAGTAGAGGATAAAAGCTAAAATGATTCTAGGAAATGTCTTTGTAAGGTCAGTTTTTAAAGCAAGCACAAATGGTAACAGCAAGAGGAAATAATAAACTAGGACTTCACAAAACTAAAACCTCTTGGCATCAAGGGGCTTCATCAAGATTAACAGACAAGCTGAAGTCCAGGAGAAAGAGCTCACAGCACACAAGCCTGACAAAGGGTGTAGGACAACTTTGTCAGATTTTTAAAATCTCCTCTAAGACAATGATGTAAAAGACCACTCAGTTTTTACAATGGGCAAAAATGTGAACACCTGATCAAAGGAGATCTGTGAATGCCCAGTGTGCACCTGGAAGGGCTCCCAAGCCATTCGTTGGAAGAGAGACACAAACAAAACTAGCGTGAGATGTTGCTGGACATCCATTCAGATGGAGAAGACAGAAGAGCGGCGATTGTAGGCTCAAAGGGGAAGCAACATCACTTTCCACCGTTGCTGACAAGGACGTACAAGGGTCCAACCAGTCTGGAAAATTGGCAGTTTCTTCAAGAGTTAAACATTTATGTGCTCTGTAACCCAAGTTCAATGCTACTGTTGGTCCAAAAGAAATGGGGACCCTCTTCCACGGAAGGCTGCACAGGAATGCTCACCAGCACTGCACTCCTAACTGGCTCCAAACCGGACAGAGGCGTGGGCCGCTAAGAGAACAAAATTTATAAACTAGATAAATACATGCAACTGTGATATAGTCAGACAGTATAACACAGTTGAGTAATTTTTAAAAAGCAGCCAGCTGGATACAAAAACATAACTAAATTTCAAGAACTTTCCCTGAGTGAAGGAAGCTAACACCAGAGTGTGCACTGTGGGATTCCTAAGTATGTGAGGTTTTATAGGAAAAGGAAGACAAGTCTATGATAAAAATCAGAACATTTAAGAAAACAATATGCAATGTATTGATTATTGAATCTGTCCTACTAATTTGATTTGAAACTGTCTCATTGCTATTTGTTCTTCAATAAAATTATGGGGGGAAAAAAAATCAGAAAATTGGCCACTTCTAGAAGTGGCCAAGCATGGGCAGGCTCTCTGGTGGATAAACGTGAGCTCTGTGCTTCCCAGGTACAGTTAGGGCATTTCAACAGCAAGCATTCAGGGAGCACTCAGAAGACACAGAGCACGCAGACTCAGGAAGGAGCCAGGCATGGGTTGCACACCCCAACCCCAGCTCTTGGGGGGCCGAGGTAGGAGGCACACGAGTTCAAGGCCAGCCTGGGAAACTCAATGAGACCCTATCTCAAAATAAAAAATAAAGAAAGTCTGGAGATGCAAGTCAGCATGACAGTCCTGGACTCAATACCCAGGACTACTTACAGAAATAAACATAGGGTTCACAGATGCTACCACGTGACAAAAATGCCAAGCACTGTTTAATTGCCCTCAATAAGAAATTTGCATTTTAAAACATTCACATGCTGGTATCATCCAGAAAAATGTGGCAGTTAACTTATAATTGAACTTCTGGAGCTGTTCACTGATACATTTAACTTATATTAAACCTTAACATCCCCACATTTATATTTTAAAATTTTATAACACAATGAAACTGGAAAGAGGTCAATACCTCCCTGATTTCTGCCCCACATTTTTCTACCTACAATCATACACTTAACCTCTTGACCCATGGAGTGGAATTATCTAATGCTCAGGACTACCAATAGCAGGAAGAATACAACTTCTTATTTCTGGGTTGCTTATTTGTTGCTTTTGTCTTTTTGAAACAGGGTCCTGCTGTGCAGTTCAGGCTAGCCCAGAGCTCACTTTGTAGCCAGGCTGATCTTGCACTCGCAGCCATCCTCCTGCCGCAGCCTCCCAAGTGCTGGGATCGCAGGCATGCACCACCACACCCAGCTTTATTATTTCTTAGGATGAACTGCTTCCCATCACAGTGAAAGTTAGCGCATTCTCTCACGTGAGACACTTCCTAGCACAGCTGCACTGCCTCTAGGAGGGAAAGCACAACTAGACAGGCCTGCCTTGGCTCCAGCAGTGCATTCAAGGCTGTACTCTGGAACCAACCCTGCTTGAAGTCCCGGTCCATTTCTCACCCATGCACCAAAGAGGAGACTAGATCAGAACTTCTGGGAACTAAGGATCGAACCCAAGAGTGTGAGCTTACTCTGCGTACAGTGAGATCGCCTCACCCCTCCAGGGATGGCTGTCCTGGTGAGCTATCTCTGCAGTTGGTTGCTCCTGGACACCTCACCACCCACAGGTTGTGGCCAGCAGGCTATGTGTCACCCACCTCCTTCCTGTCCTTTCTTTCTGGCTGCAATGAGGTGGGGACAGGAATGTGAGCTCCCGGATGTATGTGTTGGCTACCACCAGTTTGTGCTGCACTTACACCTGCGAATACCACTGGCGTTAAGTCATCTCTATGTAGAAAGAAGCATTTCCTGGAAACAATCCTATGGCACATTCTCTAGGCCTTTCCTGCTTACACCTTCAAGACACTTGGGCGTCTACCCTGTGCACATTCCGTTGGCTGCCAGCCTTTGGGACCTGGAGAGGGTACCTGCGAGTATCCCATGAGAAATGTGAGCCCTCTGCTCCTAGTACAAGGCATAATGGAGCAGAGCATCGGTGGAGTGACTCGAGGTGGTCAAATTCAAACAGAGGCATAAAATAAAAAGGGACCATTACATTTACAAAATGCAACCAGAAAAAGATAACTGATTAATACCTGAGAGTTTCAGGTGATAAAGCTGGATCTCTAAAGAAGTCCCCAGTACTGACAGCAGTGTCTTACATAGCAGGTCCATCTTTGATGCACCATTTGAACAAGTGACGAATCTGCAGGATACACTAAACTCCAACTTTCAACATTATCGTTTTTCCTGAGGTGCCAGGCACATATGGAGTAACTAACTTTCCTATTTAGCCTTTAGCAGCATAGGCTACGAATAATACACCTAGATTATCACGTTAGTATTGTCACCCAGTTTCTGCAGACTGATCAGGCCACAGCCTCCCAAACGAGTGGACAGAAAAGGCTTAAGTAAAGGAGACACATAAAGTGGCCTCAGGGCTCCAGGAGGATCTGACAACCTCTCAAGAATCTGAGATTTTCTGAGTTTTAGGCCAAGAACTTCTCTGGGCAGCCTGTATTTATGGGCTTTTCAAACAAAGCAGGGATACACTGAGGAACAGCAGGATTCTGGGTGGACTTGGAGGCCCTGCAAGAGCTTCTCCTAGAAGGCCTTCCCCAGCGAGACGCCTGCCGCTGCCCAAGGGTGGAGCCAGGTGTCCCTAGCTGTGGCCCTGTCGTGTCCTTTGAGGCCTCAGGGCTTCACCCACGATTACAGGCCTCAGCCAGGACGTGACTCACACAGTGTATTAGTTACCTTTCTCTTGTTGCTGGGACAAATACCCAACACTCCAAGTGAGGGAAGGAAAGGTTTATTCAGCTCCCAGTTACTGGAGGTTTCAAGACACTGCAGGAGAGGCTGGGGCACAACCCTGTACAGGACGACCCTAGCCACACCTCTTAGAAAGAACAGGCTCACTAGTTTAAGGGTTTGAGCCCCTCTGGCCCTGCCCCTCAGGCCCCACCCTAGTCCTCTGCCACACCCCCTCAAGCCCCGCCCTGGTCATCTGGCCCCGCCCCTCAAGCCCTGCCCTGGTTATCAGGCTCCGCCCCTCGAGCCATTGGTTGCTCCTCCAGACACGTCTGCTCCATAACTTACATTATGGAGGGACAAGTAGACACAAACCACAACACATAGGTTCACCGACTATGAGTTCACTGCCCCGGCCCTTGGGCAGACTCACAAGCAAGCATGAGAAGCCAGTGGATTCACATAAGGTCTGCCCAGAGCCGCTACACAGTGGTCTCCACCACTAGACTGGTGTCTGGGCTTTAGCCGTCTCTTCAGGGGCCAGTAGCTGAAACTCTCCTTGTTTCATTCATCTATGATCCCCTGCTGGTCTTAAGGCCTTCACTGAGCTCAGAGTGGACATACTGCCTTTGCCAGAGTGTCCTTCCTATTGACAAGGACTGTCTGACTGATGCCCAGCCCACCTTGGCTGTGGAAAGGCTTGACCAACCACTGACGTGTGCCCAGCAGCCAAGAGTGTGTGTCAGGGTGGCCACTGCTCTCCTTGAATGCCTGGAGGTGCGGGGACAGACCAAGACATGGGCCCCAAAGTCACCCCTGAGGACCCACTCCCTCCACCTAGGTACCGTCTCCTATTTCAATTGGCGTCCACAGCCGGGCGTGGTGGCGCACGCCTGTAATCCCAGTACTTGGGAGGCTGAGGCAGGAGGATTGTTGTGAGTTCGAGATCAGCCTGAGCTACAAAGTGAGATTAAGGCCAGTCTGAACTGCATAGTGAGACCTTGTCTCAAAAAAAAAAAAAAAAAAAAAAACCAAACAATCAATTGGCATCCAATCACATCCTCCAGTGGCAGCCTCACCAGGAAAGCTGCCCACTGACTCAGTCAGAGCCCTCACCATCCAGTTGCCTTCCGCAGTCTCGTCAGCTGGCCTTGGCCCCCCACCGCACAGCCTTTGGACATCTCAGGTACAGAAGAGACCTAAGGAAGGAGCCGAGGAGGGGTGGAAGGGCGCACTGCCTCAAGAGTGGGCCTCCCCGTGGAGGCTGCAGGTACCTTGCCAGGCCGGAAGAGCTGCTCCCGACATCTCTGTGTTCTTCACATCACTCAGCAGAAGACAGTGCAGCAGGCTCAGCCTCACACCCAGGCAGGGCACACTTGATTACTTAGTGATGAAGCAAAGAACTTGCAGAGACCAGGGAAGGAGATGAGTGGGTAGGCAAGCTAACATGCAGTGTCAGACCGTTACGAAATCAGTAGAATAGTACTTCAAATTACTTCATAACCTGGGAGAAGGCAGACTCAAAATACTGAGAAATAAACTACACATACATATGTTATGGTCCACATTAAAATTATGAGCATATGTTTATGGACACAGAAGGTATTCTAGAAAAACATCACAAAATATTTTAAAGTTTTTTTCTTCCTATTTTATTGAAGTACAAATCAATATGCAGAGCACTAAATATAACTAATGTCTGATAATATTTTATTCAGAATTTGAGCATAAGTGAAATTCATCTGTAGTGTTTTAAAAGTATTTAACTGGTCAGGAAAACACATATTTCTTGCCATTAAAAAGATATCAATTTAGTATTTTTAGGCCTACAGAAGCCTAAATTGAAAAGGATACAGGAATAAGGACAAGGAAGTTCATACTGTTTACCTGAAATCACAGCTCAATCTTGGTTTATGATATTGTCAGTAGCCTGGCATGGTGGTGCACACCTGTAGCTCTAGCACTTGGAAGGCTGAGGCAGGAGGATTGCCACAAATTCAAGGCTAGCCTGGAGTTTAAAGCCTGCCCGAACTACATAGCAAGACCCTGTCTTAGAAAGAAAGAAAGAAAGAAAGAAAGAAAGAAAGAAAGAAAGAAAGAAAGAAAGAAAAGTGAGTCAGCAAACTTAAGTGTTGTGGTTTATGTCTAGTTATCCCACCCAAAGCCTCATGCAGTCATGGGGCGGCTTCTAGAGTTTGTGACTGATTCATGATCCAGTTCAGGAGCTACAGGTGTGAGTGTTTGCCTGCCCCGGGGTGGGTGATCTGCATCACAGTGTAAGGAGGGGAGAGAGCCTGGCTCGCAGCTCAGCTGCTGCCTCTCCCTCTGCTCCTTGCTGCTTACTGCCACCTGAATGCTTCCCTCTGCCTGTGCCACTCTGCCTTGGAGCCAGCTGAATATGGACTGAAACCTCCACTGACTGTGAGCTAAATGAACCTTTTCTTCCTCCATTTTGGATGTTGGGTATTTTGTCTCAGCAATAAGAGAAGAGTAACAGAGACAACAAGTAAAATAGCCTCACCTTTGATTTGCCCAGAGACAAAGGACAATCGCCACCCAATAATGCACAGAGCTTAAAACTTCAGCCCCTGTGACTGTGATAAGAGCAACCTGTGCAATGGCCCTGCCACTACACTGGGTCCATAGCCCTGGAAAAGCCAACAGCCTTTCTGCGTCTGAGAATGGGATTCCCACTGAACCTTCAAGGGGGCAGGGCAGATGGCCTACCATGGCAGAGGGCTTACGACAACACTGACACTGTGTGCCAGATATGTAGGCTCTATTTAGCAACTGTTATACATTGGTAGTTTGCTATTACTACTGTTCTTTAGAATCTTTTTTTAAAAAATTATTTATTTGATCCAGGGCCTCACTACACAGTTTAGACTCATAGCGATCCTCCTGTCTCAGCCTCCCCAATGTTGGGATTACAGATGTACACCACCACACCCTGTTCCAGGCCAGCACAGCATGAGGCAGGACATGCAGTACAGGGCCCAAACTCTGGTCCGTGTGTTTGCCACGCAGGCACTTAGACTGCTGAGCCCCAGCCCTCTTGCCCTTTCTCTTTTTTTTTAATGACACATTTTTTTCAGTGTCATGATTGGATTATTACATGGCGAGGATGCAAAAAAAAGTCTACATTAAAACCTTTTGTTGGAATGCTTTATGCTTCCCACAAAATGGAAGCTAAAATACAATCAGTTACAAATACAGTCCTTGAGTTCTTTGCCCATATGCGTGAGTAGTGTCTAAAACATGCCTTCTTTGCACCAGCTGGGCCCTGCCACCACCTGTTGTTAGCCTGCTTTGCTCATGAGTCCTGCTGAGACAGAACAGCTTGGATGCTGTTTCTCCCCCAACTGAGCCCACTCAGCAGCCCGCCTAGTGCCCACGCACTTATGATTTCTAAAAACAAAATCACACAAGCCACATTCTAAGTCTAAACTCTACTACATGATCATGACCAATAGGGAGGAAGGGAGAGAGAGAGGAGGAGAGAGAAGGCGAGAGGGAGGGAGGTGGGGAGGGGAGGGAGAATGGGGGGAGGAGAGAGGAGATTACTCTGTCTCCTCGTGAACAGTGCTGAAGATGCATTCAGCCGACGCCCACAGCCCACCTCGGTGACAAGAGTGGTTCTGAGCGCTCAGCCAAACGATACTGGATTCCCTGAAACTCATTTCCAAGGACTGTGCAGGCCATGGCGTGCATCTGTTCATTGGAAAGTCCTTTACGAAACACAGTTCCTGAAGCAAACTAGAATGGATCCTCTATCCTATCTTGCAAAAGAGTAATCGGTCATACATTAGACTTTTAAAGTGAAAAAATATGCCCCAAGATCCTTTGATAAGAATTGGAAAAGTGCGGCAATATTCCTGCCTGGGTACCTGCTGTATAAATGAAATGGGGCCATAGACACATTTGCTGGCCAGAGATGAAGATCCTCTGCCGAGCACACATGCAGCAGAGAGACGAGCACACGCAGAGTGCAAAGGGCTCACTGCCCGGTGAGAAAGGCAGAGCACACCGTGCAAAGCTGGCACAGAACCCGGGGCCACGCTCACCCAGGCACCGTGATAACCAGCACACAGTATGTGAATCTCATTTCTAGAGGAAAGACTGGGTGAAAGGTGATGAGATGAACCGCTGATGGCAAGGTACTGATGAGTGCTCTGGGTGTGTTCAAGTTTTCCTCAGTGAATATGGTTTCATTTCTCATTTTGTTTTCTTTGTTGTTTGAGACTCGGTCTCACTGGCTAAGGCTAGCCTTGAACTCAAGATCCTCCAGCCTCAGCCTCCCGAGTAGCCCCCACCCCCACCCTGGCTTCTCTATTACTTATGCAAAGAAAACTACATAAAGTAGTTTAAACAGAACCCTAAACAGATTCTCAATGCAGACAGCCAGATTTCTTGATGAGAGACTTGATGATAGTTCCTAACTAAATCTGGCTCCACCCTGTCCCTGTCCCTGTCCCTGTTCCTAACCTTAACCCCAGGTTAGGACAGAGGCTTGGCACTGGAGGCACAAAGTCCAATTTGGCTGATGGTTTCAAAAAAACACTCCTAGGGAGATGGCTCAGTAGAATAAGTGCTTCCCTGGCAAGCACAAGGGCCTAAGTTCAATCCTTGGTTCCACAAAAACAAAAACAAAAAATAAAACAACAACAACAAAAACACTCCTAGTTCTCAGACAAAAAGTAGGAGCATGCCAAGCACACACCTGTAGTCCCAGCACTCAGGAGGCTGAGGCAGGAGGGTCACTGTAAGTTCAAGGCCAGCCTGAACTGCATAGGAAAACCGTCTCAAAAAGAAAAAAAAAAAAGAAAACAAAAAAGGCAGGAGGCAGCAATTAGCAAGTCCCTCCCTGCACCCCAGAAGAAGGCAGGAAAACTAAAGGTGTCCCCATGTGGTGGTCAGATGCACTCAAATTGAAAAGGATGACACAGCCAGGGGTGGTAGTGCTGGCTACTCTGGAGGCTGAGGCAGGGACAAGGCATGGGCCTAAGAGTTTGAGACCACCCGGGGGCAACATAGTGAAATGCTGACTCAAAAGGAGGGAAAGAAAAAGAAAACGATAGCTCTAGTGAGAAGACACAGGACTATATCTCCTGACCTGGCTCACTCCAGGTGTGTGTGTATGGGTATGTGTGTATGTGTAGGCACACGCGCATGTGTGCGCATGCACATGCACACTGGGTTTTCGGGGTTTGGGCCTTTCAGGACAGGGTCTCACTATAGAGTTCATTCTGGCCTTGAGCTCAAGTTCTCACCTAAGCTGGACAGAACTTGCAACAATTTTCTTACCTCACTGGACAAAAACTTCCTTTCCTGTCAGAAAACATAGAAGTTGGTAAGAGCCCTAATACTCACACTGAAGTGTTTGTCGCCTTTGAGGGAATGGTCAAAACATTTAAGAAAAATTTAAAAATACACTATGAGAATCAATCCTAAGTGCCCCAAGATGCTTGCGAGATGAGCTGGCTGTCTCCCGCTGCTTCCTGGTCTGGAATAAAACATTGGTTTGTCTTTGCCAAACCCAGACAAATAACACTCCAGAGTTCCCAGGAGCATGCGTGTGCTTGCAGGCCCACAGACGTGGGGTGGCCGGCCCTGGAGGGAGGCGCTGATGCTTCTGCCCACGTGTTCAGGAGTGCAGTCAAGAGACCACCTGACACTGGGGGAGGGGTGGGTGCCTATGATCCTGGCACTCTGGAGGCTGCAGGAGGAGGACGAGAAGTGTGAGCAGCGGGGGCAACCACGCAGCATCCTGAGGTCCCGTCTAAGGGGCCCGGACAAGAGTGCGCTTAGCTGATCTATCCTCATGTCTGCAGCAGTTGAAATCTACCCATCTGGAACCCTGTTTCTGTCTCAGCAGCTGCTAGCATGGAATTTAACCCCCACACATTGTGCTAGCCCTTTGGAAGGACTGCCCTGACATTTTCATAGTAAATCTACTCTCCCTAGGTGAGCACTCAGTCAACTTACTAGATGTTTCTGAATAGGACTATTTAGCAGATGCTTTGCAAAAATACTCTAAAAACTTGGTTTCTTGTGCTGGGGAGATAGCTCAGGCGGCTAAGTGCCTGCCTGGCAAGCGCAAAGACTAGGGTTTGGTCCCCAATACTGCATGCTGAGCCAGCCCTCAAACCCTGGGTGTACTGAGCCAGCCACCAAAACCAGGCGTGGTGGCACTTACCTGTAATCCCAGCACTGTGGAGGCTGAGATGGGAGGTTCACTACAAATCTGAGCTGCATAGTAAGACCCTGTACCAAATAAATAATCAAAACCCTAACTTGGCTTCTTATGCTATCCTGTCTAACCAGTATGGCTTGCCCCCTCGGAACTGTGACATTTCCCTTGCTCAGGTCCTGCTGGCTCCAGTATCCTGCTTCTGGAACACCACAGCGACCCTCTTTTTATGGTTTGCTCTGTTTACCTCCACCATACGCTCCAAGCCACCCAAGGCAGGATTTGTTTACCAATCTTTACATGATACTCTCTTAGCAAAGTGACAGGGACACTGAAAATATGTGTAGCACTGAACTTAATACAATTGTGGGTAAAAATGATATGAATTATGCTGTCCTAGATGGTACAAGACGTCCCGGATATATTGGTGACATCACTCACAGCATCACTCACAGCCTCAGTCGCAAGCTTCCGCCCTCATTCGCACCTCAATGCTGAGCGCTGCCTCGACCTCCAGCTACCTCCACCGCCCTCAGGCGTCCTCTCCTCACTCCACAGACACCAAGTCCTGCTGCTTTGCTTGGCAAAGCACTTATACTGCCCTGCCACTTCTACTGCCTTGCCATCCTTGTCTGCTCTCTCGTAGCTACCCTCCTAATTTATCTCGACTGTCCTGTAACTGCCATCATAACCTTCCCAAATACAACTGACTGTTTTCTTCCTCAAAACCTCTGAAACTACAAGGCTCTCCCTGAGGCCCTGTGTGTGCTCTCAAGCCAACTCTCTGGCCTCATTTCCAGGGATTATTTTTTAAAAACTCTTTTATTTGGTACAGGTTATGCAGTTCAGACTTATGGTGATCCCCCTGTCTCAGCCTCCCCAGCTCCAGGATTATAGGCATGAGCCACCATGCCCAGTCTCAATCCTTGGCTCAGCCCACCCTAAGGATGGGGCCAGCATGGCAAGCCAAGAATTGAACACTGGCCATTGCACTCTGCCTAAGCTGGCGCTTTAGTCCACTGTACTATCTGGCTGGCCCTGCAGTTCAGACTTATAGTGATCCTCCTGTCTCGGCCTCCCCAGTGCCATAATCGCAGGCATGTGCCACCACTCTCAGTTTTGGTGGCCAGCATGGGGCACAGTGGGCAGTACTGGGGAATCTAGCTGGGGCCCTGTGCTTTGCCAGGCAGGTGCTCAGCCTGCCAAGCTATCTCCCAGCCCACCAGTGACCATTTCTCTGAGTCCCGTGCTCTGACCATGGCGCCCCAGCTCACAGCACCCTATGGGCCTTCATCACTGCATCTGTGCCAGTCACCTCCCTACAGCTTCAAGAACTCAACATGAAGCCCATATTTACAAGGTTAGCAGAGGCAGAAGGGACACACCCAGAGCTCCTCCAGCTATTAGAAGCCATTTACCTATTTAGCAGTAGAAGTACAGAAGAACATAAGAAGCAGAGACACCCAGCACTGCTCCTGGCAGATTCACCAGGCAGAGACCCAGCTCGGAGAGAGCCAATCGGCTACCACACACTTTTACTCTGGAAGAGGTGAGAGTTTTATTTTGTTCTTGGGTCCCCAGAACAGTGTCTACCACAAGTTAGAAACTAACAAATACCTGTAGCATGAGGAACAATACTGAGGAGTTTTCCACTTGGGAGAACTTTCATAATGCACAAAACTCATTCTGGGCTCCATAATTTTGGTCCAGTCAACCTCAGTGATTTCTACCTGTAGTCCAAGAGGCACACCAAACTTCAGCCGACTCAAATGAGCTTTTAATTTTAGAAAAGCATAAGTTGCTCTGAATGTGTTGGGACAGCTGTGACAGCCCAGGGATGGCCATTTTTGTTCTGAGACAGATGCCAACGCCTATAACGCTGGCTGAACTGTGAACTGTATGAATGGCTGCAAGGATGTGTGGAAACTAGGCCTAGGAGTCCAGCTGGCTCAAGAGCCCTCGACCGGCCCTCCTGTACCTCTCAAAGGCTTCCTTCGGAGGCAGATGAGGTCAGCGACTGAATTTGCTGTGAAGCATTGTCTCGCAGCTCACTCATAGGCCACCTGCCGTGGACCCACTGCTCAGTCTTGAATTTGACTCAGGACTTGCCTTGCTTCTGGGTGTATACAAACTTCACAAACAGAGAGACAACGGTGAATACTGGAGGAGATTCTCATAGGGCAACATTCTTAAAGTCACCTGTGGTGTCATTTGGCAAGAATGGGTTTCTATAGTTGAAATATCAGGCAGTTGTCACAGACAATCCTTCAAAGACTTACACATATAAAAAGTAAAATACATGTCACTGGAAGCGAAGACCCAAAGTTTCAGGGAGATGGCTCAGTGGAATAAGCACTTCCCTAGCTTCCAAAGCCAGAGTGTCTCTGAGGAAGAGGGCACAGGAGGAAGCCCGACTTGAGCACGCTGAAGCACTCTCATGCCAGAACCTTCCCTGACACCTGTTCTGTGCAGCTCAGCTTAGTCAGATTAGAGAGACTTTTACACAAGTTAGCCCATCTAATCCTGCAATAAACCAGAACAGTACTCCAGGCTTAAGACCAAGTTGTCATGCTAGCAAGAGAGCACAGCATCTCTAGCAGGTTGTCACCTAGGCCACCAGCAAAGCCCTTTCCATACTGTACCCTACAGGGCCCCCCTCCCACCAGGCTTCCACATGAGCCACTCTACCCTGACATAGCCTGCCAAGCCCCAATCTCACCATTTAGCACTAGAAGCTGCCCTCTGACCTCCTCTCACCCAGCCTTCCTGTAGCCACAGCAGCCTTGAGTGAAATCCTTCATTACAAGAATTTACTCATCTTCTCAAAACATTTATAACCCTTTTTGTTTGTTTGTTTATTTGTTTGTTTTAATGTATTTGGTCAGGGTCTCACTACATAGCTCCAACTTCTAGAGAGCCTCCTGTTTTCAGTCTCCCCAGCGCTAGGATTATAGGCATCCACCTCTATGCCCGGCCTTGGGGGCAGCACAGCAAGCCCAGGCGGTGAGCCAGTGCAGCATGTGGTGCTAGGGATTGAACCATGGTCCCTGTGCTTGCAGGGCATGTGCTTAGACCACTGAGCTATTTTGCCAGCCCAAAACATTTCTAATTCTATACAGCACTGTCCAGTGCTGCATATATTATGGGGGACACATTTTTTATTTACCTACTCACTCTGTGGATTTATAATGTTGGCAACCAACAGGCATCATCCAACTGACCATCAATTTTTTAGGGTGACAATAGGTATATAGGTGACCAAAGTACAGAATTTGTTGGGCAAATCTGTAGCCTCAGGACTTCTTCATTTTTGAACACCTTCACACGTATGTCATGGGACATTCCCTTTCCTCTGGCTCACACAGCTTTCCAAAGCTTAATGCACATACCTGGGGACCCCATTACCTGAGGGCCAGCTTCCAGGTCTCTACCTGCTGGGCAGCATGTTCACTGAGCACACACCATGCATGAAATTAATTTAAATTTGTATTGCAGTAGATATACATAACAAATTTGCCCTTTTAATCATTTTATTTTATTTTTTGAGACAGGTTCTGACTATGCAGTTTAGGGTAGCCTTAAGCTCAGTTTGTAGCTCAGGCTGGTCTTGAACTCCCAAAGATCCTCCTGCCTCCCGAGTGCTAGGATTACAGGCATGTCCACCATGCTCGGCTCCACCATTTTAAGTGCATAATTCACTGGTATTCTGCACATGAATGAAGTTATGCACCACTCTATACAGCCCTGTGTGAGGCGCTGGGCTCAACCCCTGGCACTGTAATGTACATGGCCTTTGCATCTGGCTCATTTCTCTCACCACAGTGCTTTTGCTCTGCCCACACTATACCACATGCAGGTTGGCCATCTCTGAATCTGAAAATCTGAAACTGGAAATGCTCCTAAATCAGGAAATATTTGAACAATAATATGACACCATAAGTGGAAAATTCCATATCTTAAAACTTAGTTTCTTGCATGAAATTATTCAAAATACAAGGTTACCTTTAGGTCATACCTATAAGGTATATATTAACACAAATGAATTTCATGTTTAGAACCGGGTTCTATCCCCAGGGTGTTTCACATACAGGCAAACATTTCAAAACCAAAAACTCCAGAATCTAAAACATTTCTCGCCCCAAATATTTTGGGTGAGGGCTACTCAGCTCTCCCGGGTGTCCTTGCATGCACTACTGCCTATGTGCACCACGTCGTCACTTGTCCACCTACCTGGACGTTACCATCCTCATGCTCTTGGGATATCACTGCCGCAAGCAGGGTGTACAAGTTTCTTTCTGTCTGTTTGTAATTCTTCAGTCTATTCCTAGAAGAGGTGGAATTAACCCTATTTTACTTTCTCTAATATTTATAAAATATTACCATTTTGAGATGTAATCAATAGAAAAACTGTTTGTCACACTTGTTTTTTTTTTTGTGTAGGTTTTCAAAATCTAGTGCATTTACAGTGTAACTTGAACACTAAATTTTCACCAGAAATGCTTAATACATATTTAGATTTCATAAAACCTATAGTTGAAAGCATAGATTCACATGCTGAACTTGTTCCAAACACTTTTTTTTTTTTTTTTTTTTTTTTTTTTTTTTTTTTTTTTTTTTTTTTTTTTTTTTT
>PVKA01001073.1:62014-101820 GCA_004027165.1 Ctenomys sociabilis | reverse complement strand
CAAACACTTTTTATAATATATAATCAAAATTAAATGAAATTAGGCCAGGTGTGGTGGCTTATGTCTGTAATTCCAGCACTCTGGAGGCTGAGGCAGGAAGATTGTGCATTTAAAGCCAGCCTGAGCTACATAGTAAGACTCTGACTCAAAAAAACAAAGTAAGTAGATTTAAAATTCAGCTCCTCTCTCACCACATCTACACTTCACATGCTCAGCAGCCTCACGTGGCTGGTAGCTTCTGTATGGAGCAGTGCAGAGGCTGGCAACGAGGAAGGAATGCCTCTGTTGGGTTGCTGCAACTCACATCACCCAGCCCGCCCTCCCCATGGCTTCCCAGCATGGATCTGAGGCCCACTGGCCACGAACAGGAGCTCTAAAAGTACTGCCTGAGCAATGAGCACCCCTGAGGCACTGAGCTGAATGCTGGGCATGGTGGGAAACAACACCATGCTCTCCTGGGCCACAGACACAGATGGGGCCAGTGGACGTAAACAGTGACAACACAGAGATAAATGCATTGCACAGATATAAATCATTATAATCCCTCAAAGGAAAAGAACATTGTCAGACCTGATATGAGAGAGGCCTTCATGCTGCCCCCTGCAAACAACAGAAATCCAGCCTGCCATGAGCAAAGGAGAACTGATGACCATAAAAAACATTTAGGACAGGGGCTGGGGAGATAGCTCAGCAGTCTAAGCACCTGCCTGGCAAGCACAAGAATCAGGGTTTGATACCCAGTACTGAATGCCATGCTGGTCCCAGAACCCTGCGTACACTGAGCCAGCCACTGAAACGAGGAGTGGTGGTACACATCTGTAATGCCAGTGTTGGGGAAGCTGAGACAGGATAATCACTATGAGTCTGAGCTGCACAGTGAGACCCTGTACCAAATAACATTTAACAGACAATTTAAAAAATACAGGCCTAGACTTTCAGTCTCCCTGACCCAAGAAGGCCAAGCTCTCCTGTGATCATCATCCTTGCAGCTTTGACTACTGGAAGCACGGAAGCTGGAAAGTAGAGGCATGCACAGAGGCAAAACAAGGCCTCCGTGCCTGCAGCAGTCAAGCTACCTCAGCCCTGAGGAAAGCGGCCTTCCTGGACAATTCCAGTCATCAGTCACTAGGCCACCTGTGCCTCATGGTGCTAATTGTGCGGGAGTATAAATGTACGCCTACTGTTATTGTTAGGTCTTCTTGCCCATCTGGGAAAGGGCTTCCACCCAACCTCAGCTTTTGTCTCTTGTCTTTATTTTCTCAACCCCTTCATCATTTTCTGCTGAGGAATGGGCGAGCAAGTCCCAACATTTAACCTCAAGCATTGCACCCAGATCCGGATGTGATCCCAGACCCTAAACAGCGCTCAGCCTCCGCCGACACTCCCTGGTGGCACCTGCCTGTACGTACACAGAATCAGATCCAGCCTTTCCCATCATCTCAGTGTCTGAGTATTTCTTCACACACTCCTACATTTGGAGCTGAAACCCAGGACAACAGGGGGTCCCTCTTGAGGGCACTGCACCCTCGTGTGAGGCTGTTTTCCACTGAGCTACCTGGTAACACTGATTTGGACTTTCTTCTAGGGCTTCACGCTGTCCCCAGCTCCCACCATGCTGGCTGCTGCTGACCTGGTAAGCTCTCGCCCCTCTGGGGGCTTCTAGCACTCTGGCTCCTTTAGGACCCCCACCCGACTACTGCCCACTGCCACCTCCTTGCTCTGCACTTTTAACCCTCTCTGCCCCTGACCTCCCTCTCCACTGCTGGCTTCTTCCTGGTTCTACTCTCTCCTCTAACCCCTTAGGACAGAGAAAGGCTCACTCCTCCTTGCATCTGAACCCAGAACTAGCCACAGACACTCCTTGGTGACTGAGCAGTCTTGGTGATGAGGGCCTTGCTCAAGCCCATGCTCCCCCAGCCACTCAGTGCAGGCCCCATGCTGCGCTCGACTCACCGCACAGGGCTCCTGCAGGGAACCTTCCTCCTCCTAGTCCGACTTCTCCTTTAGCTTGTCTCAAGAAGAAATCCGACACATCCCCACCTCTACCCGATCTGAAGCTCAAGAGTCTAATATCTCTAACACTGCATGGCCAGGGTACAAGCTAGAAAATGGTGTAAGGTGGCCAGAAAACAGGACTTCTGATCCCTCCATTCTGTGGGATGTAGGCAGTTACTGCCGAAGGCTAGGAGTCTCCCATGCACAGGCACTCCTTGCACTCTGTAATAGTCCCACTTTGTGCGCCTCACTTGATCCCCCTCAAATCCCAGTGCACTTTGGCCTCTCCCATCCGCACCTACTTCACCTACCTGGCAACAGATCCTGCTGATCTTGCTCCTCCCAAGCAGCATCCAGAGCCTCCTTCTGGTGGGATCCTCCTGCTGCTGCAGCCCCAGCCACTCCCGCTGCCTCCTGGCAGGCCTCCTGGCGGACCTCCTGCCAATCAGGTGCGTGTTCCCTCAATTTATCAGGCTCTTCCCCTCAGATTTAATCCTCCTCCACATGCTACACCAGACCCTGTTCCACCCACTTGGATTTATTTGTTTATTTGTGGGTTTTGGAGACAGGGTTTCACTAATGCAGCTCAGGTTGGCCTTGAACTCACTTTTTTTTTTTTTTTAACTTTATTGAGAGTTTCAAAACTGATTAATAGGGGCTGGGAAGATGGCTCAGTGGAATAAGCACTTCCCTGGCAAGTGCAAGGACCTGAGTTCAATCCCCGGTTCCACAAAAAAAAAAAGAAAGAAAAAACTGATTAATAGGACAGTTTCAATAATTAATACATTGTGCATTGTTATCTTCTTAGTAGTTATCCATAGTATTCACTTTGTAGCCCAGGCCAGCCTCAAACTTGTGCTCCTCCTTCTTCACGGAGTCGCTGGGTGGTACGGTATGCGTCACCTGGCCCAGCTCACCCAGGTTTGCTTACAAGTGCTGCTGAGCACCACTCTTGCTGCAGGAGGGCAGGAATGTGTGGTCTCCTTGTCTCGGGCTTGCACCAAACACCCAGAGCAGGAATGACAATCCAGTTCAGTTCATCATTAGTTCACATGAGTGTTGCACACCACCAGACCCACAAAGGAGGGCAACTCATCATAAGGGTGCATTTTATTATTCAATCAGCATCAGACATTGATGTAAAAAACAGTAACAAAGAAAAAAAAAACAAAGTGCAGAAACTAGAGGCTAGGCTCAGACTCCACAACAGGGACTTACCACCTTGGCTTCCAGAGCTTTTTATAATAGAGATTAAAGTGTTTTGGAACAGTGTATTCCTGAGCTGCAAGTATTAGCCTCTGCCATGAGAAACCTTCAGGCAAGACCCCCAACCTAGGACTAGGAGTGGCCCAAGGGCATCCCTCAAGGCTATGTTTCTAATGCCACCAGAATAGTCACCGCCTAAGGAATGCCCACAGCCTGGGAATCCCCTGAAGCCACGCCCTTTCTGCAGCATCTACTAGAAGCTGGACTATGCACCTCCTGAGATGCCCCTGCCATCTCTGAGCTACGGCCCCAGAACCTCCTGACCAGCTCTTTCCCAGACCTTCGTGGCCTGGCCTCTGAAAATGGTCCAGGCCTGTAATCAGCAGAGGCCCTGGAACATCCTGAATGCCAGGCTCCAGGTGACTTACAGTAGCGAGTAGGTCCACATGGTTCCTAACCAAAACAGGTGTTTGTCATGCCACTTCGCCTAACTCCCAAAGACCAGGCTCCTTGACCCCAGCTGCTGCAGTGAGTCCTGACAGCGAAGTGTCCAGACCCTCCACCTCCCACAGTCCGGCACCAACTGACCAGCACTTTTTCCCACACTCATTTTCAGTCATCCCTTCCTGTCCCATTACCCTTTTAGGGCAAGACATCTGACCACTTCAGGGACACAGCCACCCCTGATGGCCACCCCAGGGACTCCTGCTCTGCCCTGCCCCCATCTCCCATCATTTCCCCTCATCCCAACTGGAATCCTGGACATTTTCACCCAGCCCTGGCTTCACTCCAACAACCACTCATACCCCTCTCAAGCTTGATCACCCCATCCCACTCCAAGCAATGCCCCCTCTCTGGCCAGTTTTACAGGGACTGTGGTGTATTATTTCTTGCTTTTACTGATACACGGCCTTTTAATTCCTGTTAACTCTCCTTTCAACACCCCATGCTCCCAGTATAGAACACAGATGGTGCCTACAGGCTGGCACAAGATCTCTACACATGCTATAGATCCTTCCTAGACACCCCATGGTATCAAACTCCTACTATTTTTTAATCCTCTAACCCCCAATCTACTACTCATTACTCTGCCTTAGATTTAAAAGATGCCTTCTGCAATATTCCTCGCACCCCTCCCCACAGCCTTTTAACTTTCACCTGGACAGACCCAGACCTGCGCCAGGCCCAGCAGCTAGTTAACCTGGGCCACCCCGTCCCAGGGCTTCTGGGACAACCCCACTGCATTGGTTGAGCCCTCGTGTGTGGTTTACTTTCCTTTCCTCCCCCCTCCTCTCACCAGATACAGTGTGCAGATGGTTTTCCTCTCTGCAGCCCCTCCTAGGAGTCAGCCCATAAGGACATTTTTACTATTACTACAGCATCTGGACTCCAGGGGCTAGTGTGCCTCTCCCTCTAAGGCCCAAATCTCTTCCCCACCTATCACTTATTTGGGCATCATTCTCCACAAACATGCCCAAGACATGTCTCCTGCCAGTGTGAGCGGAATCCCCAGATCCCTTCACACTGCCCCCTCTAATAAACTTACAAAGGGGGACCCAGCTGAGCTCTTAGTTCACATTTCCTCACTGGTCCTTTGAAAGGACACTCTGGAGACAGCCCTCTCCTGACCCCTATGGACCCCAGCCACCCCTCCCATCTTCATGTAGCTGAACACAGGGGCTATGAGGCAGGAGTTTGTCACAGAGTCCATGCCTAGGCCCCATCACTTTCCTGACTAAATTATTTGATTTGGGCCTATCTGCTGCTGCTGTGGCAGCCCTGATGCTTTCAAAAGCACTGAAAATCACTAGCTATTCTCCCCTCACCCTTTACTTGTCCCATGATTTTTTTTTTTTTTCAGAACCAGGGATTGAACTCAAGCCCTTCCACTTGCCTCTTCCACTTGCCAGGCAAGTGCTTACTCTACTGAGCTATCTCCCCAGCCCCTCCTCCCATGGTCTTTAGGGTCTCTCATCTCCATCCCACCTCTTCTCCCAAACCTTTCAACAACTCATACCACTTCCCCGTCTTGGGCCCACACTTTAACCCAGCCTCCCAATTCATTAAACAACCTTCCCAGCTGTGTCACTAAGCCACTTGGCAACATCCCCTTCTGTGGAGGACTACCTAGGCAACTCTCCTTAACAGAGGAGCAATTGTCTCCATTTTGGCTAAGCCTGACCCTACTTCCATGTACAGAGCTGGCTAGGACTTTTCAACTGACCTTAACCAATGCATATAGGTCTAGCCCAGGGGCTGGTGGTAGCCTTTGAAGACGGCAGGTGTCTATTCTGTCCCCAAACACCCACCTGGCTGCTCCCTAGCGTGAGCCGAGTCCAGATGGGATGAAGAACCAGTGCTCCACACTGCCAGCTGGGATGAGCCTCGAGATAGAGGCTGTGACTTCCTGGGGCTTGGAAGACTGCACAGCAGAGCAGAAGCACTGACCCCAAAGTGTTAGACACCACCTCAGTTGTGCGCTGCAGACCACTCCTTGTACCCCTCTCCTGCACACCACAGAGGTGACCGTAGGCCTCCTGACTGGCCCAGCTCATGGCGCTCACCTACTTCCCACCACTCTCACAGCCACTCATCTTTCAGCTGCTCCCTTCTTCATGAATGAGTAAAACCCAGTCCAGCCCCAGGCCAGGGCTTTTGTTCTGGATAGCCATCACCATGGCTGGACTTAGGGCCCCTTGGCTCCCCAAAAGGACAGATATGCCTCAGTGTCTTTATTCTCTCTGTGGGTTGCACAGGGCATGGTAGACTGTAATTAACTTGATGGGATTCCAATAACTTATCCATGGGATCACAAATATCAACTTCCCAGGCTAAGATGAGGACCAGGAAGGTTCTATACACTTTTCCACACATCTCTACCCTCCCCCTTCCCAATCTTGACCACACTTGATTCACTGACAGAAGTTCCTATAGGCCCACCCCCAACTCCTTTGCCAGGGTAGGATATGCTGTAATCTCCCAGGATTCTAGAATAGAAGCTGCAGGCCCCACCACTGCTACATCTCAGAACTACTCATGCCAACCCATCCCTTCACACCAGGCAAGGACTTACAAGTTAATATCCTTACAGGTTCAAAGGGCTAGGGACAAACAGCTCAGTGGCAAACACAAGGTCTTGAGTCAATTCCCGGTACAAAGAAACAATTGCATAATCACACTGCCATCTGGGCAGAAAGGAGATTTTTCACCTCCCAAGGGCCTTCAATCATTAACATTCCACTCATTACAGCCCTTCTTCAGGCTGTCCTATTGGCAACAAATGTAGGAGCTCTTCACTGCAGCAGACATCAGAGATTTTCTGACCCCATAGCTGCCAGAAATCCCTTTGCAGATACAGCTGCAGAGGCAGCCAGCCACCCCTACCAACCACACTGCTATGCCCAAGGGTCAGTATTTCTCGCTTTCTGACATGACTCCAGCCTACTCTCCTTCTCACTGTCAACATGAAGACCTTTCCCACAAAAGGTGGTTCGTTCCTGAGTCTGGGAAAGTTCCTCCTCCCTGTCTCACAGGCCCATGTCATTCTCTCATTGGTTCACAATGATTTGCATGTGGGTTGCAGACCCGTGACCAGATTTCTTGAGTCTCTTATTTGCGCTCCCTCTTGGAAAACTCCTCTTAAAGCTACCACTGCCCCAAGCTCTTTCTGCCTCCGAACCACACCCCAGCTGTCTATGTCCCATCCCCTTTCCTACCCACCAAACTTCTCCCTGCCTTAGGCCTGGAACACTGACTTCACCCACTTGCTTGAGTGCAGATGTTAAGATACCTCATGGTTTACATAGACACCTTTGCCAAATGGGTGGAAGTCTTCCCCACAGCTTCAGAAAAGGCCTCAGGTGGTACCTACTGTCTTTCAGCCAATGTTATTCCAAGGTTTGGTCCCCTACCTCCAGCAACCCAGCTTTTATTAGACAAATCACCTAACAGGTACCTATGTTGCTAAGGATCCAGTGGTATTTACAAACTCCTGTGAACCTCAGCCGGCCAGTAAGGTAAAAGAGCTAATGGCCTCTCCCAGGCCCATTTCAGCACCCATTCACTTCTGCTTCACAAAGACTGGGTTTCCCTCTTCTAATATGCTTCTTAGAATCTATGCTACACCTAGAGAGTCCATACGGCCCTGTGGAGCTTTGATACACCCATACTTTTCAGCCCAGCCCTACTCAAGAAGGGACCAGATAGCTCAACAGATTAAAGAGCCTGCTTAGGCAGACAGACAGTGCAGTGCTGGCCCACCCCCAAGGCACTCTGAGACTGTGAATGAGACTGGGTATGGTGGACCAGTCTGTAATCCCAGCGCTTGGGAGGCTGAAAAAACAGGAGAATCACTGCAAGTCCAATCTGCATAGTGAGACCCTGTAGATTCTGTACTAACTACATTTTTTTTTTTTTGTCTTTTTTGAGACAGGGTCTCACTATGTAGATCAGGCTGGTCTTAAGCTCACTTTGTAGCTCAGGCTGGTCTCAAACTCAGAACAATCCTCCTGCCTCAGCCTCCTGAGTGCTGGGATTACAGGCATGCGCCACCACGCCCGGCTATACTAACTACATTTAAAAAGAAAAATAAGAGATTATCTCCCAGTTTTTCCACAAGCCGAAAACACATGTTGGTAATCATCTCATGACCCTTACTCTTTGTATCCTTAGGAAGATATGGCTAGACAGTTGGCTTTGACTAAAGATTTACACTTCTGTCACTGCCACCCAATTGCTGAGTCATCTCCAGCGCTCCAACAGCAGCTCAACTCCAAGTGGTGGGGGCCTCGCCACTCCAGAATAAAGTTGTGCCCCGTAGACCATTCGCTGGCCCACTCCTCCTCTTCGTGGAAGTCGCAGCTAACCCTCTTACAGGCAGACAGAAGCCCTGAAAACACCTAAGTGCCCTGCAGCTGTCTGTCCTTCTGCAATATCCATTCTGTTAGTCTGGTTGACCTGACCTGGTTCCATCCTCAGGTTTCTGCTCCCCAGCCTTTCTGCTCCTGGACAGAGGATGGCCTTTACCAGGGCTTGCCCCAGGGTTTTGCCCCAGAGATCACATTGCTTTCTTTTCTTCTTGCTCTCCTCCTGCTAGGTGAAAAGAATGTTGAACATCCTCTATCTTTTTTTTTTTTGGCCGAACCTGGGACTGAACTCAGGCCCTTGTGCTTGCCAAGGAAGCACTTATTCCACTGAGCTATCTCCCAGGCCCCTCTATCTTTATTATGTGTTTTACTCTCAGTTCTGCCAGAATTCCAGCTCAATTGTCTTTGACCTCAGGGATGAACTCAGCCTTTTGTTCACATTAATTTCTGCCCTAGCAAGGCCCCCACCTACCCACCCACCCACAACCTTTGACGCAGTCACCACTCTTCTTTCCTCACCCCAGGCTGCTCTCTGGAAGCTTCTCCTGAAATTCCCAGTTAACTTTATAAAATTCACTGTTAACTCACTTCTTGTTGAGCCACTCCAATCCCCATTCTCTCGGACTGCCCACGTTCCAGTCCTCCCAAAGCTGTGACCCATCACTGCTCAACAGTCCAAGTTCTCCAGCCGACATCATGTCCCATTAGGGACCTTTCTCCCACTTGTCCAGACTCTTGCCCACCTCAGCCATCCCTCAAATAGCTCCTAACAGGTACTAAAGGATTCTTCTACACTGGGAAAACAGTGGGCATCAGGCAAATCCTGTGTCAGGGGCCCTTTCACAGATGTTGCCCTAGACAGTACTCTGGGCATCTAAGAAAGAGAATACACACCACTTGAACATTCACAACCAATTCCATCTACCCAGAGGTGTTTTCTTCCTCTGAGGGACCCTCCACCTACTCATGCCTCCCCACTAAATACACTGGCACCTGCACACTCACATACCTCACCCCAAAACAGGCACTGCCCCAAGAAACCAGAACCTATTGGTCACCATTAAATCCCAGGCCCAGTGACATGAGGCCATACATTTAATACCCCTGCTTATCAGTTTGGGAATCACCACTACTACAGGGACAGGCATAACAGGTCTGACTATCCTCCTGACCTCCTACTGTTCCCCTCTCAAGATCTTTCTAAAGCTTTAGACAAATAACTGACTCAATTCTCACCTTACAAAACCAGACAGACTTCCCTGGCAGCTGTGACCCTTCAAAATTGTAGAGGGTTAGACTTCCTTCACTGTGGAACAGGGTGGGTGATGCATCTTTCATGGGGAGGAATGTTGCTTCTATGCCAACCAGCCGGGTATAGTGGTGCAGGATGCAGCTAAAAGACTGAGAGAAAAGGCTTCCTGTGATTCCTGAACTAATTCCAGGGCTGGGCCTTGTGGCTTCTTCCACTAGCTATACCTCTTGTCTGTATAATCCTCCTTTACTCTTTGGGCCATGTCTCCTCAGATGTTTTAGAGGGTCATGTACAGGTGATTCCCAACAGGCAGGTGCTGGCTCTGACTGCTCAATAGAGCCCTGTCCCTCGCCCCATCTCTCTCCCAATTAGGCTGCCCACTCCTCCCCATCTGTCAGCCCAAAGTATCTCTGAGAAACTTTGCCCTCTAGCCCTCCACTCTCTGTATGTAACAACAGAAAGATGGGAATGTCAGGCCTGACCTGATCGAAACCTGCATGCTGCCCTCCACAAACTACAGGAATCCATGCTGCCCTCTGCAAACAAGAACTGATGGTCACAATGAGATCCAGGACTGGACCTGATGTCTCCCTGACCTAGAATACCCAGCTTTAGACCCAGCATACCTGTGCTGACTGACCTTGCAGCTTTGACCTACAACATTCCATCCTGATTCCTTGGGACTATGACTCCTCTACCCCAAACTGTATATATATTTAGCCTCCCCTCCAGAAATTCACTGCTTTCACCCCAATTTTTTTCCCATAATTATTTTGAGAAATAAATAGCAATGAGACAGTTTCTAGAAAATGCTCAGGGGCTGGGGAGATGGTTCAGTGGAATAAGTGCTTCCCTGGCAAGCTCAAGGACCTGAGTTCAATCCCCAGTTCTGTCAAAAAAAGAACGAAAAAGAAAATGATCAGTCTTTTTTTTTTTTTTTCCTTTGGTGGAACTGGAGATTGAACTCAGACCCTTGCACTTGCCAGGGAAGCACTTATTCTACTGAGCCACCTCCCTGGCCCCTGTCATTCCAATTTCAGCCTGCCTGTACATTAAAGGGAATTAAATCTAGTTTTCCCAGAGCCAGTGAAACAGCTCATCAGGCACAGGGGCCTTAGGTTCAATCACCTCTGGGGCAATTGAGACAGGGCATGGTGGCACATGCCTGTAATCCCAGCTCTTGGAAGGCGGTAAACAGGTGGATCACCTTGAGTCCAATCTACACCCTGTAGACCGTTCCCTGTGGAGGACCACCTGAGCAGCTCTCCCTGAAAGGAGAGCAACTGTCTCCATTTGAGACAGTTGCTCCTACTTCCTCGTATTGTTATGTAGAGCTGGCTAAGACTTCTCTTTATCCTTCAATTGGCCTTAAGCAATGTGTATTGGTCTGAGTGCTGGTGATAGTCTTTGAAGGTGGCATGCATGCTTCCCTGGTAAACCTGCTGCTCCTCAATGTGAGCTGGGTGAAGACAGGACAGTAGAGCTAATGCTCCACACCACCAGCAGGGATCGAGCCTTGAGACAGAGGCTATGACTTCCTGAGGCTTGAAAGACTACATCAAAGCTGAAACACCAGACTTCCCAAAACATTAAACACTATATAATGCAGATTACTCTCTCTGCATATCTTCTCTGCACATGGCAGAGGTAAATGTAGGCCACTCACCCAGCTCAGCTCACAGTAGTCACTTTCTTCCCACAATTCTCAGTCAATCCTCTTCAAGCCACTCCCCTCTGAATAAAAACCAGGTGAGGCTCTGGGTCGCGCTCTTGGTTCCGGAAATCCATCTTCATGGCTGGGCCTAGAGCCCCTCGATTCCCCGATGATTAAAAACATAATTTAGTGCCTTCATTTTCACCATGAGTTGCATGGAAAGTGGTAGATTGGAATCAATTTAATGGGACTTCAATAATTTAATTTTGGGATTACAAATAGTGCTTTCCTGGACCGAGATTAGGACCTGGAAGTGTCTCCTACACTTCCCTAAAATACAAAAAAAAAAAAAAAAAAATCTAGTTTTCCCCACAATCTCGACATCTAGGTATATTTTCCTGCGGTAAATAGCAAATGTGATGATAGGGCAGGAAGATAAAAAGAAAGGTAAGAATACATGAACACTAGTAACACATTTTGGCAAGGACCACCACAGGAAGGATCTGATAAGACTTGTAACAATGGCAGGTCACAAGGGTGGTGCCCACCTTTAATCCCAGCATTCGGGAGTCTGAGGCAGGAGGATTGTTGAGAGCTGGGGACCAGCCTGGGCTACAAAGAGCTCAAGGCCAGCCTGAACTTCATAGCAAGACCCTGTGTCAAAAAGAAAAATAAAGACTTGTCATAGTGCATTTGGTTTAGAAGGAAATCTGAGGAAACAATTTGAAGCTAAAAGGACAGGTGAGATGGGAAAGGGGTAGAGGGGATCAGCCTGTGATGTGATCAAGCAGAGGGGAAAGCAAGTAACTGGCCTGGGGCTCAGAAACAGAGCAGGGTGCTGGAATAGGGCGTGGTGAGCAGAGAAGGGCCCAGCAATGCAGGCCTTCGCGCCAGAGTAGGCCTCTGAGACTTCTGTATCAAGTGCAACAAGAAACATATCTAGTAATTTTTCTGTGTGTGTGGCGGGGAGGGGGGGGGGGGAACCCGGGGATTGAACTCAAACCCTTGCACTTGTCAGGGAAGCGCTTATTCCACTGAGCCATCTTCCCAGCCCCCAACCTGGATTCTTAGGGGATCTGATTCTTCGCCCTGCATTTTAGCCTTAATTGCTCCATTAAGACTCCTCTGCGCCCTAATTCTTGCCCTGGGCCACTGTGCTTCATTGCACAGCCTGCCTTTACACTGCGCTTAGGAGCCTTAGCCCAGCCACAATCGGCGGACGGGAAGGGGAGTGGGGGCCTTCCCACGCAAACCCGCACCCCGGTCCACGGGCTGGCCGTCCTCCGCAGCCCTGGGTCCTACTCTAGGTCAGCCTGCGGTTGACCTGCGCCAGCCCCTGCTCGGCCGCCTGAACTTCGAGGCGCGGAAGCGCGCTCCCTTCTGGCTTCCCGCTCTGGCAGGAACCTGTAAGGGCGAAGCCCCTACCAAGAGGCGCCGCACCGCGCGCTTGTCGGGCAAGGACGGCGAACGGGCCGGTCCGGGCCCGCGGCCACCCAGACTGGGCCTAACACCCCCTCCTGTGGATGGGTTGGGAGTCGCCGGGAAAGGAAAGACCTCGGCGGGGGCGACGGCTAACACAACGCGCCCCTTAACGTGTTCCACAGTGCGGTTCGGTCTGCGGGAGGAACGCAGCCCCGCTCCAGGACCCAAGGACCGAGCCCAGCCGCCCGGCCTCGCCCATGCACGGGAACCTTGCGGCCCCGGCCTACACCCCGCGACGCCGCGGCTGGCTGCGCCCGACCCGCCCCGCCCCCGCCGCGCGAGCGGCCCTTCCGGCCGGCGTCCCGCCCTCCGCGTCCTCGCGGCGGGGTCGGCCCACTCGGGTCCCGACCCGAGGTAACCCGCGGCCGCCAACTTGCGGGGCGGGGCGCCGGGAAGCTCCGCCCACCGCCCGCTGCGACGCCGGCGGCGCGCGTGATTGGCGGCGCGGCGGCGGGATGAATGGGGTGACCGCGGCGGGGCGGGGCCGCGGCTAACGGTCCTCGCGGCGGGCGGGCGGGGAGAGCGGGGCGCGGCCCCGGGCGGATTCGAGCCAGCGCCCCCTGCACTCGCCTCGCTTCGCCTTCCGTGTCCCACGGGCGCGGCCGGCCCTCGCAGTGGCGCGCGGTCGGCCGGCGGCAGGTGTGGCCTGGCGCGGGACGGAGGGCTGCGCGGACGCCTCCCGAAAGGATCCCGGCGGCCGCGCGCCGCGCCTCGCCCCTTGAGACACAGTTTTTGCTTAGTTTTAATGTTTAGCTTCCCCCACGGCCCAGGGCGCGGCTCTCGGGCCGACTTCCCTCTTAGGTGGCCAGCCCGATGCACCGGGTGGCTTTCTGAGGCGCGCACAGAGCGGAGAGCACCCCGGAAAGGGCAGGCTTGCATGGTCTGTTATGGAAGTTAGCCGTATCTTGGGTGTTCTGATGAGCAAGCTGTTTCAAGTCCTCTGTATCTTACTCTTTTAAAGGGTAAAAGTGTCCATGTTACCTACTCTTACGTAAGTTATCCCAAAGTGTAGTGGCTCGCACCACGTTTGACCCCCACGTTTCTGTGCTGGAGGTATCAGGGCATTATTGCCCTAGCCAGGATCTATGATTCCGTATCCTCACAAAGAGAAATCAAAGCCGGGCGTGGTGGCGCATGCCTGTAATCCCAGCACTGGGGAGGCTGAGGCAGTTCGAGACCAGCCTGAGCTACAAAGTGAGCTTAAGGCCAGCTTGAATTGCATAGTGAGACCCTGTCTCAAAAAGACAAAAAAAAAAAAAAAAAAAAAAAAAAAAAAAAGAGAAATCAAGATTTCAACCAGCGCCCACCAAGGCCTTCCCGGAACAGGTTCACGTCCACGTGGTCCTCGTCCACAGGGGCCAGCCAGCCCTCTGCTCCTGGTGCTGTGGCTCTCCTTGTGACAGACACCTTGCTTGAGCAGTCTGCGAGCGAGGAAGATACTGAAAGAGTGCCAGGGCTGGGTTAAATGTTACCTTCAGTTTTAACCCAAGTACAAAGTGAGATTCCTTTTTTTTTTTTTTTAACCTTGTTCTGTCCGTTAGAAGCAAGTTGCCAGGTCCAGTAGAGGCTGTTTGGCACCATGTCAGAAACTGCCAACTGGGTCAAGACATAATAAAGTGGTGATAGGAATTCGAGGCTCCAAAAATCTTTCTTGTATAACTTGGAACAGCCTATGTCTTCCGTGCCGTCTCTATGGAACAGAAAGTAGAATTATTGTAAGAGTAGCTCCATGAATGCTTTAGGGTTAGGCTGTTGAGTTCAATGACGTTTTCTGCCCTTGAGGAATAGAGCCCGAGTAAACAACTGCTGTCTTGCTGTTGTGAGTGATAAAAGGCTTCACAGGGCTCTGCTTGTGGGAAAAGGACAAAGAAACATTTTGTTCTAGGTCATGGTTTGGGAAGTCTGCAGGGTAAGGAAGAATGAAGACAAAAAGGATTATGTAGAGATAAAGACTAAGTACAAGTGAATCTTACACATCAAAAAAAGTAACCACATTTTTGCATTTGTATTTTCTAGGCTTTTGAGAGTCTAAAGTTGCTCCAGTTTGATGGTCATACTGCATCTCTGACAAGTTTGTAGTTCTGTATCGATTTATACCTTTGAAATGTATCTGAGAGAGGGCAGCATGTCAAACCATGCAGAGTAGAAAACAGCACGGACTCAGCCCACAGAAGGGAATATATAAAACGGGAAAAAGCCCTTCTCAGGTAAATGCCAAGAAATGGTTTTAAGTACATCACCACACATCAGCAATGTAAACTTTAGAGTTTCATCTGTGGTGGTTGATGTTGTTTGGAGACAGAGTCTCATCATGTAGTTTAGTCCGGCCTCGAACTCACTATGTAACTGAAGCTGATCTCAAACTCATCACAGTCCTCCTGCGTCAACCTCCCAAGTGTTAGGGTTGCAGGCATGTGCCACCACTCCTGGCTCACTTGCTTTTAAAATGGCATGTTGACTTCTCAGATGAATGGAGCCTGAAATCGGAAGGGGAAGCGTGAGCTTCTGACCCACAGGAGCTCCTCTCGCACTGCAGGCATGTGGAGACCAGGCCATGATGTCACCTTGTACAGATGCTGCATGGTCCAGATTGACCACACTACTATGGCTGATTGTTAGAAAACCTAATTCTAAGTAGTAGGATTAGAGCAAAGACTTTGTACTCTTATCACCAGCCCTGAAGTCTTGGAAACAATCTTGAGTTCACAGCACTTGATCAGAATGGATTCTCTGGCAACAGAAGCGGTGTCAGCACCTTTTGCCAGCCATAGAGCTAGATTTTGGCTGAAAGTTTGGTTTTTATCTGCCTTTGTTTATATTTTTAAAATCATTAGCTTTTTAATAGAATGAAACAAATCATTATTAAATTTATTATTTCTGATAACCAGCCAGGTGAAGGTCACAATGAGAATCTGTCCTCATTAAAAATCTTATTAGTACTTTATAATCTATCTTAGTATTTGAAAAGGAGGCCTGAAGCTAATTCAGAGCTTAATTATGTACTGACTGGATTTGTAGCCTGGATCAGCTATAATCCGGAGCCCAAGTTTTCTCATCTCATGATGTTGAAAGAATACAGTGAGTGTATTAGGAGAGGCCTTAATGATTAATAAATAATGGAAAGGAAAGAATTGGTACTAACCTGATTTTTCTCTTGCCTGAAATAAATATAGCTGTTTCTATTTCAGAAGTACTCCATCTTCAAAATAATGAAAGCATTTATAGAGAGTGCAAAATTAAAAATTAATGTCAGTTTAAGACTTGATGCTATTTCATTTTCTAATTATAGTTAGATACTATTGTGACTGTAGCTATGGTCTTCTTTTTGGCAAAACCAGGGATTGAACTCAGGCAAGTGCTTATTTTACTGAGCTATCTCCCCACCCCACCCCTTTCTTGAGACTAGTCTCGTCATGTAGTTCGAGTTTGTCTTGAACTTATTTTGTAGTCCAGGCTATTCTTGAACTTGCCTTGATCTCAGTCTCCAGAGTGGTGGCGTTATAGGCACACCTGGCTTGTCAGTCTTTCTTTCTAGCACTCTGCAACGTCAAATATGAGTGGCATGTGGTGGCATGTGCCTATGGTTCCAGCTATTTGAGAGGCTGAGCTGGGAGAACTGCTTGGGCTCAGCAATTTGAGACCAACCTGGGCAACATAGCAAGAGGTTGGAGTTTTGTTGTTGGGTGTTGTTGTGGTTGTGCTGTTGGTACCAGGGGTAGAACTTGGGACCTTGTGCTGGCCAGGCAGGCGCTTATGCTGCTGAGCTATAGCCCTGCCATTGTTATTGTTCTTGAGACAGGGTCTCACTTTGTAGTTCAGGCTGCTCTTGAACTCACTATGGAACCTAGGCTGGCATTAAACTTGTGATCCTCCTGCCTCAGCCTCCTGCATGCTGGCATTACAGACATGTACCACCATCCCTGACCTAGCAAGAGCTTGTATGAGAAATGAATTTTTTAAATGTTAAATATTCTTTTGAAGCATGTTGATTTTTTCAGATTTTGATATTTCTCCAAGATAGTAAAACTTTTTCCTGTAATGGAGAACAAAAGCATATTGGGTAGAGCATATTTTACTGATTAGTGCCTGTTTCCATTCACTCATGTCGTTTATCCATTCAGTAAGTATTTATTTAGCCTCTCCTAGGTCCCAGGCAGTGCTCTGAGTGCTGGAGATAGAGCAGGGAACTGTCTGTGCACTCAGTAAGGCTTTGGGGGAAAGGAATGGCACGTAGTTGTCACAAAGGAAGTGTGTGGTGTGTCCAGTGGTAATGAATGCTAAGGAGAACCGTGCAGAGCAATGGGGCTACAGGCTGTGGGAGACAGAAGTGAAGGTGCTGCAAACTTGGAGACAGGCTCGTGTGGATAGCCTTTGTGGGGAGCGCAGCAAGAATAGCGGAGAGCCTGGAGGTGATGGGTTACCACTGCAGGGGCCCGGAGGGGCGGGGTGCAGCAGGCCAAAGCCCAGCCTGATGGTTGGCCAATAGCTGCCAAAGGGCAGGGAGATGGTATGTGCTGAGTCATCAGGGGCATCATAGGCCACGGCTGCAACTGGACTTTTGCTCTCTAGTGAAGTTGAAGAGCTGTAGAACAGGGCTGTGGAGATAGCTCAGTGGTCTCAGCGCCTGCCTGGCAAGCACAAGGACTCGAATTTGATCCCTGGAACCCCAGTTGCACCATGCCAGCCACTACAACCAGGTGTGGTGGCACATGCCTTTAGTCCCAGTGCTGGGAAGGCTGAGACAGCAGGATCACTATGAGTCTGAGCTGCGTAGCAAGACCCCAAAACAAATAAATACATAAATTTCTTTTTTAAATTTAAAACAAAAGACCTGCAGAACAGACACATGGCACAATTTAGCTTGGGTTTTAAAAAGCAGACCTGCAGAACAGACACATGGCACAATTTAGCTTGGGTTTTAAAAAGCTCAATCTGACAGCAGGATTGAGAATGGGTGTACGAGGCACAGAGAATAGAGGTCCAGCTAGGAGGCCCTGTAGTCTGTGTGTGACTGGTCTTCTTGGACACTCCTGTAAAAATGTGGCTGCCACCGTGCTGGGGTTGGGAGGTGGGTCTGTTGGTGGACACAAGCTCATTGCAGGGCATCAATTCCATGGTCACAAGAATGGGCTGCTGTAACTTGAGCTGAGCTTGCCTTCATCCTTGGCCCTCTCCTAGATGTGCCTGCTTGCTCATCTGCCACGTGTGACGCAGCATGAGGCCCCCCAGATGTCTGGTCTTCCTCCTCCCAGAACCGTGAGCTAGGTAAATCTCTATTCTTTACAAATCACCCATGCTCATGAATTGTGTTACCATCACAGAAAATTGACTACAATACGAGGCCATTAAGAAACTTCCTGGTTGCAGTTGATAGGAACTCCTCTAGCTGATCTCAGTGGAGATTGGTGAGAAGTGCACAGGTTCTTGATGTAATTCAATCAAGAAGCAGTAAAGTTTTGCTGATACATTGGCCATAAGCAATGGAAAAAGAAGAAAAACAACCAAATATAATTTCAGGTGCTTGGCCAGAGAATCCAGATCCAGAGACTTGTCACTTACATAATTTAGGGAAGAGTATAGAAGGATCAAGTCTGGGGCAAGTCAGTCCATTTTTTTTCATTATGCTAAGTTTGAGATACATTTTAGATCTAAGAAGAAAGGTCACAGATATCGAAGTCTGAAATTCAGGGGAACGGTGTGGACTGCAGAAGCACATTCGGAAATCAGCTGAGTTCAGATAAGGTACAGTTGGGACCACAAAAGCAGGCTATCACCTGCAGCACCAGCAGGTGCTGGACCTGCAACCCACAATGCACCTAGTGCCAGGTGCCAATGCTTCAGGTAAGCCTGAGCACTGAGATTTTAGTTTAGAAAGAACTACTTTGACATGAACATCTTTGTCTTAAAAGAAAACACAGTAACATACACACCATAGGTTCCCACCACTACCCTAGAAGCAAAGGTAGACAGAGTGCCCTGCCCAGGCACTTCCCTAGGCAGCTAAAGAGCAGAACAGGAAGCTGAGGCAGCAGTGGTGAACCTATGCACACCTGCCTCAGGCTGCTGCATTGTGTCATCACCAAAGGCTCTGAAAGGCTCTTCATCACTGCCTAGAGAATCCAGAAGCGATATGCGCAGTTCAATCAGCAAATATTTGTATGTCATTTGCCAGAAATTATGCTAGCCAGCGAGCGACCAACATAGTAGACTGGGACAGTACCTCCAAGTAATTCACATTCGGCATGGCCCAAGGACAGGGACTGAGAGAAACTGCTAGACACGTTGCTGAACAGCATAGCAACAGTGGGACTGCAAGGTCGGAAGAGCCAATGAAACTCTCCAAGCTCCATGCAATTCTGGAAGAGATAAACCCAGCTGATGGAAACTCCAAGAAGCGAGATAAAATGCAAATTGTCAGAGAAGAAAGATTAGAGGGAGGAGGATGGAGGAGATAGCTCAGCGGACTAAGCGCCTGTCTAGGCAAGCACAGGGACCAGAAGGCAGGCACAGGGACAGGGGTTTGATCCTGGGACCACATGCCATGTCAGCCCTGCCTGCAGGCATGCTGAGCAGGTGGGCGAGGCAGCCCTCATAGTGAGACCCTGGACCAAATACATAAAATTTTAAAAAATTAGGAGAAGAAAGAACACAAAGTTTTGAACCAAGACTGTTTATACTTGGCCTATATTTTATTCAATTTTGAAATGCTCAGAGACAAACACAAGTTTTATCTTACCTTAAACAAGACTTGTGCTATGCAAATATCTCCTAATGAAACATTTCACTAATTAGAATTGTATTCTAATACTTTCATTTGTTTTTAAATTCAGTTGCAGCTGCTCTAACAATAAAACAAAATTGCCCAGCATTTTAAACACTTTCTTTTGCAAAAGTAATTTTGGAGCAAACTTTTAATACACTAGGAAGTGTGTGTTGAAAGAGATTTGAACCTACTAATGTAAACCAAGAGAAAGAGGAAAATGGAACCAGAATTTAAAGTAAGTATAAAGAACATTTAATGAAGATGATCCGACAATGGCTGGGGGGCTAGCTTGTGGGACCTATGAGGTGGTGCCAAAATAGGGAGTAGTCACAGCACACTGCCAGGCTCTGGGGGGCGAGAGCATCCCGCTGGAGATACCCTCTAGGTTTTCTCTATGCTGAACAAGGAATTGATCGAATAAATGATAGTAAGTTTTACATTTATTACAGCTAGAGAAAAACAGGCTCTGCAGAATGTGTTTGGCTCACATAGGAAAAAATGGGGGACAGGTTATCGTGAAGAGACAGGACAGCAAACGTGTGACAGCAACTGTCCCTCATATTTTCCACCCCACCATCAAAGCCTGCTGGTACCCTCAGGGAAAGACTACGGCAGGGCTTTGGGAACTGTTCCCTGCAGTGTCTCGGGCTTAACGGGTCACACCTACTTTTCCATCTAGTCTTACCATACCCACGTTGGTGCACACCTGGAGTGTAGGATTAGCTGTTGGGGTAAAGGAAACTGCCCTGAAATTACATCTTGTGGAGAGCTTTGGGACAAGGCACACATGACCCAACTAACTCGTGTTTGAAAGAGTTATGACCAGAATGACTGAAGAAGGGCTGGAACCTGGAGTGGGACCCTGGAGGGGTCCTGGAGGAGCAGCAGCACAGTGCTCCCATGCTTACGAGGTCTTGCTGCATACGCAGGACCACACTATATCTGCAGGTGAGTAATAAGCAAAATCTAACACATTTCTCCTTCCAGTGGAGCTTTCAAACTGAAGCACTGGTATGTGTCCCAGGAATTAGTGAGAATGTGTAAGCAGAAAATAGCGAAGCAGTGCCATCCAGATAGCTCAGCGGATTAGAACACTTGCTTAGCAGACAAAAGGACTAGGGTTCAATCCCCAGCTCCACATGCTGTACCACCCCCGCCCCTGGGGCACACTGAGCCAGCAATCAAGACTGGACATAGTGGTGCATGCCTGTGATCCCAGTACTTGGGAGGCTTAAAACAAGAGGATCACTGTGAGTCCAATCTGTGTAGTGACAGCCTATAGACCTGGCACTAAATAAAAAAATAAAAAATAGCAAAGTGGAGACATATGTAAAGGGCTAAGGATTGCTAATCAAGAGGCATGTGAAAGGCATTCTTTAGAGGATGCGAAGAACTTAAAGTAAGACAATCACTTAACCTTTAATGTATACTTTGACAGTTATGTATCTATCATTAAAAAATTGAAATTTAGTAGAATGGGCTGAAAACTTCATTGGTGACAAATACAATTGTGTAAAACTTGAGATTTTTGAGATCGGGTTACCTATAAGCTTTTAAAATCAGAAAAACAGCTGGTTGTGCTGGCACATGCCTGTGATCCTAGCACGCGGGAGGCTGAGGCAGAAAGGTCACCAAGAGTCCAAGGCCAGCTTGGGCTATGCAGTGTGAGTCCAAGGCCAGCCTGGACTACATGGCAAGAACTTGTCTCAGAAAACCAAAAGTAATAAATAAATCAATCCAGAAAGACAGAACTTAGAGGGACAGGGAACTTGCACCAGCTCCAGCCCAGAATGCTGGCAAGAGAGCAAAACGAAAGTAGATGCTGTGCCAACATCTACACTACCAAAAATGCTTTTTGGTTGTCCCTTGAAAGAAACTTTTGTGTCTCCCCTTTTTATGGCGGCATTTCCCACACGGTATCACATTGTAGGTGGAGGGTCCTTGACATTTTGTCTCTGACACATGCACCTCACAGCTGACAAGCTGATGCAGTTCAGTGTGGTGCAGATGAATGACAATTGACTATTAGATCTCAACTATTTGTGTATGTTTGTCACCTAATTTGCACGTAGTTTGTGTACTTGGATTCCCATTACCATGGCCTGGTGTGGAACAAGCTAGCACATGATAAACATTACACTACAAATATGTAAGACAATGTTATTTGCCTACATTAAAAGGTTGACTGTGGTGGGTTGTTGGATGCATAGCAGTATAGAGTAAAAAGGGCATCAAAAAGGAGGCTAGCCTCTAGGTCTTGGAAAGGAGGAAACTGTAGGATCCTGTGATGAAGTTCTTGTGTCTGCTCCCCTGCGAGGCGCCACCATCCGTCCTTTGGCAAGCCCTTGGGATAATTTTCTTGCTTGGAAACAGTGTAGTAGTAACCTCCAGCCAAAACACAGGCTAAGAAAAACACGCAGCCTAGCGCAAAGGGAGCAGGGTCCCAGAGCCTGGCCCGCTCGCCCGCCCGCCCGCGCCTCCACGGGGGTCGCCGCGGCCACTTGACCCTTTGCGTCCACACCGACGACGGAAGGCGCTCGCGGGGTGGGGCCGCCGGGAGGGCCAGCAACCAGCCGCGCAGCTCCGGGCACTGGGGCCTCACTGCTGCTATTGCGCAGACTCTGCGTTCCACGCAGGCTTATTGGGAAGAACGAGGGCAAAATTACCCGGAGGCACGTGAACGCGTGGGGACCAACCGGGCCTCCGCGCCCCGCTGCATCCCAGCCCCGAATTTCGATCACGAAAGTTCGACCGCCCGCGGATTGGCTCCCGGGCCACGTGACGTCATAGCGCTTGATCCCTGCTCCTCGCCGGGATTGGCTGGCCGCGCCACTGTGACGTCACGGTCAGCCCACGCTTCGGCTGTGGACGGCGGCGCCTTCCTCTTCCCCGCGGCCGGCGCTGCTCCCGCCTCCCCATCTCCTCGGCTCGAGCTGGCCGCCGCCGCCGCGCCGCCCTCGGAGCCGCCGCCGCCCCGGAGGAGGTGAGCCGTGCGCCCGCCGCGGGTTCGAGCGACCGGGCCGCCTTCCCGGCGCCGCGCACCTGCTCGCCGTGGACTGTGCGCGACGACGCCGCGGGCCCGGGCGGAGGCGGGTCGCGCCGTCGGGGGCACCCGCGCGGGACGAGCACTTCGGGGCGGCCTGGGCTGGGGTCCGGGCCGCGCCCGCGCCGCGCTCCTTCCTCGCGAGCCCGCCGGCTCCGCCCCGACGGCGGGCCGCGGGCGGGCGCCCTGGGGAGCTGGCAGGGCGTACGGGAAGGGCCCCGCGCCGCAGCCCCCCGCGCCGCAGCCTCTTGCGCCGTCTCTGCGGCGTCCCCGGCGGGGCTGTCCTTCCGGCTGCCTCGCGATCGTTGCGCTTGGTGCGTAGTTTCCCCTCCTCACGTCTGTGAGTGAAACTCATCTTCTGGCTTCCTGATTGCAAATTTAAAGAATATGTTTGGCCAAGTTTTGCGAAGGGCAGCATGAGGATGGGGAGTGCCATCTGTGCGTGACTTAGCTGAGGTGGGTAGCCTGGGGGTGCTAGAGGGTATGTTTAGGGAGCGATCAGCCTTTTTTTTTTTTTTTTTTAAATAGCGGGATCCGTGGCAGGAAGTGTTTTGTAGGGCTGTACGGAAGAACTAGCTGTGTTGCTTGTCAGGCTCTGTAATTTGTCCCCTAATCGTCTGGCAGATAACCTGTTTGTCTGCACTTGTTTTACTCGCACTTCTCAGCCAACAGCATTTGGAGGAGGATCTAAAGATAAAGGTTGAGACAACCGTTTTTTGCGTTAGGGAGCTGTCCGTGAACACTTAGGGTTCCATCTGCGGGTGGGGGACAGGTGGATCGCTTTTGTAGTTAACGACACTGCTTGGGATTCTCCAGCAAAGCTCTGCCTTGAAGGAGATGTGTTGCTAGATTTTGGGTTTTTTTTATTCACACCCAGGACTATAAATTATTACCAGGAGCTTTCGGCACCGTTTGTCTTTACATTTTCTCTTTCTCTTTCATTTTTAATCGAGAATAAAAGGAGAAACACTACTGATGGTTACAAATGGATAATTTTACAAAACATAGGGTAGAATCTTGCAGAAATGTAAAGTCGAGAGTATATTAAAGTTTCTCGGGTCTTTCAAGAAAAGTGTGCATAAACTTGGTGCCCTGTATCCCTCAACTTAATTTCCTTGTCCACATGGAGTTTCTGTGTTGCTGATTTATTTTATAGATTTCAAGAGAAGATACAAATCAAAGCTCCCAGCATGAACCGTGCCAAGTGGTTTACTTTAAATGTTTTATTTTTTATTCCAAACTTTAACAGCACTTTTTATGAGGTCCCTTTGGATGTGTGATGTTGGCAGAAGCCGCTTGCACTACTTTCTTTTTTGGCTCACCATAATTATTGATTCTTCCCGTTTTTGAGGGTGAGCATTCGTCCTTCGGTATCTTATTTCCAAATTAATTTCACAAACCGAGGCAAAACTTCCCTTCCGTTAGGGTAGCCAAGAAAGATAGAGCACAGTGGAAATAGGTTGCTTCACCTCTTCCTGCACTGGCCACATACTTCTTTCCATGTAAGTTTTTGGATTCCTTTCTCTGCCTTCAACTGTTCATCTCCTCTGTAGCTCTCCCATTAGCTACCTGCAAGTTTTTCCTTTGATAGATTGTTTCAGGTACTATTGATGTAAGGGTACTTACTAACAGCTTTCCACACAATCCTTCTAACATTCTCTCCTTTCTCTTTCCTTTTTTTCTTTTTGAGAACTGAAGCCTGGCAATGTCAAGTGACTTCCCAATTCACTGAGTTCTCTCTCCTGCTGCTTATCTGCTCCTCCTGCCTTAGTACTGCTAGGATACCATCCAGTTGACTGTGTGTTTGTGTAACTGTTACACCTTAACTTACAAGTCTATGTGCTAGAAGCTCCATCTGAAACCATCCAAGACCAACAACTTAGCAACTTTTTGCTGTGCCCACAGTCTGTTCCCTTTGTTTTAAGCCTGCACTTGCTACATTCTTTTTATTAGTTTTACAGTATTTATGTAATGTATGTGTGGTAGGAAGGCATTGGATATGAAACTGAATAAATGACACAATTCCTGATTTCAAAGGGCTTCCTGACTTACTGCAGCAGATTTGGGCCAGCGCTAAGCACCACGTGCCTGGGAAAGCTTTGTGGCAAAGGTGTCCAGGTTCAGTCAGTGCCTCTCGCCACTGAACTGATCAAGACGCTTTTGGTGCAAGAAGCAAAAAACCCATTTCAAATAGATGTAACTGCCTTGGTGCCCTGACAAGTCCTTGAGGGCAGAATATTTTGCTGTTTTCCGCTAAAGTCCTGTACAGACAGAATTTATTCTTAGATTTTTGTAGCCAGCACTACAGTAAGAGGACTTCACTTGTTCATAGAGAGTCTTGGCCTCGGGTGGTTGACTCAGGCCTGGTTCACTTGAAGCAGTGCCTGGAACAATAGAAATCTGTCGATGGACCAGAAATGAATGAAGTCTCCCTCACTTAGCTGCCCACCTCCTGTAGAGAGGGCCTATGAACAGCAGAAATCAGCCAGGGGTCTCCTCAGGACCCCAGAGTGTGGCACTGCACAGATGATTGGATTAAACTAAACTGAAATGAATGGACATTTAGCCTACATGTCACAGGAGTTGGCAAGCAGTGATAGGAGGATTTGCATCATAAAGAGAGGGACTTTGGAGAGCTAAGCCTGTGGGATCCTTGGGCAAGAAGTGAGTATCCAGTTGGTAGAGGGAGCAGAAACCCAAAGGCTAGGTGGGTGGAACAGTGACTCAAGGATGATGGCTATCTTATAGAGTGATTGCCCAGTGCCCAGTGTATGTGTGTGGGCGGGGGGGAGCTTATCTCAGCTAGTGTTAATTGGCCCTAGAGCATTCCCACCTCCTTAGGTGAAACACTGGAGGTTCCAAGGAGTCATACCTGACCAGGTGCACTTGGCCTTCCAGCCCAGACCTCTTGACTCAGCCTGTCCTTCTGAGGTGTTTGGTGATGGGCTGTCGTTGTGCTTGGAACTAGAGGAGTGCTTCATGCATGTGCGGGATGGCTGGTGAGGACAGAAGCCAGCAGAGGAGAGGATTGAGCAGCTGCCAGAGGGGTTGGGGTGATAGCCTGTCCTGGAGCCACGGCTGTCCGTGTAGACTGGAGAGAGCGCGCTGCCGGTGATGGTGCTCATCGTAGAGCAGGAGAGAGACCGAGTCCAGATTCTTCCTCCTCAGCAGCTCCAGCCCTGGTAGGTGTCATCGCTGTGCACTGCCTATTCCTAAGCGGTTTTCACAGTTGAGCACATGGTAGTGCTTGGGCTCGTGGTGCACTGGAGGCAGCACTCCTTAAATTAGGGAGCTTCCCCCACACTGGTGAGGAAAGGAGCCTCCTTGCCTGGCTAAGGCTTACACAGCCACACGAACTTGAGCATGGAACCCCTCCCTCCAGCTCAGTTACCTTGTGGAAGTATTAAGGTGCACAGAGCCTTGGGTTCCAGGGGCCTAGGGTGGCACATGCTGGCCTGTGCTTCTGGAGGCTGAACTGGCTTGAGGAGACTACCAGAGGTTGTGCGGATTGAAGGGGGAACCCTGTCCTTGTATGGGAACTTGCTGTCATGGTGTGGTGCACTAACTTGCCCGCACCATGCAGAAATCAACTCTGGACATTAGTCTCTCTTGCTCCTTTTTTTTTTTTTTTAAAGTTTTCTTTTTATGTTTTTTAATGAGACTGGAGGTTATACCAAGGTCATTTTCAGGAGCCTATATCCTATACCCTACCTTTCAAAAGTTTTTAATTAGGTTTTATTGGTACATCATATATATATATATATATATATATATATATATATATATATATATATATATATATATGATTATCTGTATCAGAGAATTTGTCCTTGTAAATGATATAACTTGTTTTCCCCCCATTCCCTTAGCCTGCCTTCAACCCCTCCTCCTCTTTTAAAATGAAAGAATAAATTTCTTATTTTCTTTTTTGCCAAATAATAACCCCCTCCTCTTTTTGGGGGGCCAGGGACAGGATGAAAGTTGAGACCTGAGATTCAGTTATGCCCTGAATCAGATGGAGATTTAAGTAGAAGGAAGCTGCTGCTGGTTTTGTCTTTTAAAAAGTTAAAATATAACTGCTGGAGGTGTTCTGACCTAGCCAAGCAGATGGGTTGTTCAGGAAGCCGACTTGACTTGGCCTTGAATTTCTGTATGGGCCCTTTCACGTGTGGGTCTATAAGTGTCACTGTCCCCCAGCCTTAGTCCTCGGAGCTCCCACGGCCATGCTG
This sequence comes from Ctenomys sociabilis, assembly GCA_004027165.1. Taxonomy (NCBI): domain Eukaryota; kingdom Metazoa; phylum Chordata; class Mammalia; order Rodentia; family Ctenomyidae; genus Ctenomys; species Ctenomys sociabilis. The sequence continues at coordinate 75,331 of PVKA01001073.1, read as the reverse complement.
CCTGCACCGAAGCACTCTTAGTTCACTGACTCATTTGCTTCTAGAATTGTGTGGGCCCTGGGATTTTAGTACTCATACTTATTGAGTTTTAGAAAGAGTACCCTCTCCCTGCCATTCCTGTTTGAAGGACAGCTGCAGCTGCATTCAGGCTGAGGGAACAGCTTTATATTGCTGGTATTTTACCTTAGATTTTTGTATTTTTGTTTGATGTCTTTACCATCTAGGATTTAGGAAAAAGTAAAGGTCTTTAGGATTGATACTGCCATGGCCTTTTTCACTGGGAGAAATAGCCATTTTCTTGACACCTTTCAGTTTGAGCTGTGACTCTGCTCTATGCTGGATGGGCAGCCCTGCTGGTGCATGCTGCTTGCAGGCTCTGCCTCTGTCATTTCCACCTTTGTCCCTTTCTCTTTCTGATGTCAGCAGTTTCATCCTGTCAGAGCAAATCTCTAAGCCTGCGCTAGACAGACCTAATGGAAGTTGTACTGGAGAGCTGGCCCCTCAGGTGTACGTTTTATGAGTTCTGAGCCCCCAAGTGCGAGTCCCCCCTGTCTTTGCATAGCAAATGCTGCAACAAAGTGATTATTATGAATTTCTTCTTCCCCAAAGAACAGTTCTCATGATACCAATTCAGTAATTGCTCATTTGCTTCCCTGGAGCTTGGCATGTGGCAGCTGTCCCTAGGATGATGTTCAGGGTGCCCCTCCTTCAGTTTTGGCGGAGGAAAGCAATTACTTTAACATTTACAGAAGTTGTTGACACTGCCATTGGCTGTATTTGCTAGTTAATGTGAATACTTTTGTGAAAAGTTGAATTTGCTTCTGACACAACCCCTGAGTATTTGCTTGTCAGGGATCCAAGTTGCTTTTGGAAGCGCTCCACTGTGCTGTAAGTAAGAGGGGTGTAGAAGTGGGTTGCCCCTTGTTTGCACCTGCACAGGCTTTCATCTGGGCCTCTGGCATTGGCAGGTAGGTGATTGATGGTACCTGTGCCTGCTTCAGTATTTCATGTGACAGTTTTGGGCACTGACTAGCTTGGTTAACAGGGTAAAATGTCCCTCTTGCCCAAAATGGTAATCAAAGTAAGCAAGCAAAACAGCCACAAAACTTGAAAAGAGTAAGCTCTTTTCACACATGGCTGCTCTGTTCTGAAGTGCTCGACGTAGACAGACTCCCCTGGATGCACAGAAGCCCGTGAGGTGGGAATGCCAGTTTTATAGATGGGGAAACTTAACTGGCAGAAAAATGACCTGCCTTGTCCTATAGTGGGAGGTGGCAGAGCCAGCGTTCAGACCCAGGCAGGCTGCTGCATGGCTGTGCCTAGCCACCCTGAGTTGCTGTAGCCTCTTGTCCTCTGTGGGTGCAGCTCTAGCTTCAGGGGCCAGAGGAAACAAGTTGAGTTTCTGGTCATTATGTTCTGGGCAGTTGATAGGGCTTTTGGTAACAGTATATGGAAGGTTAAACAACAACAGCTGGTAGGAAGTAATATTTTTATTAGTCCTGGAAAGGGTGACCTTTTGTCTCTTGACTTGGCCTTTTTTTGGATATTTAGAGTTGGAGCTTAAGCCTCCTCTCTTTTGGAAATCAGAAGTATAGAGCAGGGGATGCACAGCTAGCCCAGCAGTAGCGTTCTTGCCTGATGTGCACAAGCTCTTGAGGTGGAAGGTAGATGCACACTGCTGTGCTGGCAGATGGAGTGAAGAACCCAGCCTGATTTGCTGACCTAAGGAGCCTCGTAATGGTGTCCTTAACATGGCCCCAGCCCCATCTGGTTTGATTTACAGGTGTAGGTTGGGCAGGAAGGATACCAGATCCCTTGGGAACTCCAGCCTCCAGGTCTCCAGATGGTCTGATTTCCCTTAGGTGGAGGTGGAAGTCATGAGTATTTCAAAAACACGTTCAGCTGTTCTGATGCAAGCCCCATTTGGGGGTACTCTGCTGGTCACAGTGTTCAGGCTATGAACCCTTTTCCAGCCGCCCTCAAATCTCTTGGGATTCTTAGGCCGTTTCAAAATTAGACTTTTTTTTTTTTTTTCTGGGTAGAGTCACTAAGTCTAACAGGATCATGATGGTTAAAAATACAATTTTTGCGGGGGAGGGAGGGTGGTGCAGAAATGGCTCGGTAGAATAAGTGCTTGCCTGGCAAGCTCAAGGGCCTGAGTTCAATCCCCAGTTCTACAAAAAAAAAAAAAAAAAAAAAAAAAAAAAAAAAAAAAAAAAAAAAAAAAAAAAAAAAAAAAAAAAAAAAAAAAAAAAAAAAAAAAAAAAAAAAAAAAAAAAAAAAAAAAAAAAAACTTGAAATAAAGTCAACCAAGTTCATGTAATGGCTTATATGTTAGTATGGAATCTGACCTTGTTCTAGCTAAATGCTGTAGGAAAGATGAATGCAAAATTACTTAGATTTTGCTTACTTTAAAAAAATGGCATGAGTCTGGGCATGGTGGCACATGTCTGTAATCCCTACATTTGGGTGGCTGAAACAGGAGGATCACTGCAACTTTGAGGCTAGCCTGAACTGCATAGTGAGACCCTGTTTCAAAAAGACAAAAGCCACATATAGCAGCCCCACCAAAAGCATCTTAACTGTAGCTCTTCCTCACTCACTCTTGTACCCGCTCAATAACTACTAAATGTAGGTGTTTGGATTGAGTTTTACAAAAAGAAATGTTTTCATGTCACATGCCTCGTTACACAGGTTTGAATTAAAATCATTAAGAAGTTTCCTCTTGGGGGATTGTGTAACTGTATTAATTGCATGTCTCCACCCTCTTTTAATTTCAGCTGAGGCTGTGATACTGCCTTTGTACATTTTGTACAAATTAGTTTGGAGAACATAATTTGTTTTGAATATTCAAGTAATGCCATCAGTTATGAAACTGCAGTGAGATAAGAATTATAAGTAGCTGCCCATGGAAGAGAATGGCTTACAGGCCTCTTGAATATTTGTCTCCTGGCCAAGTAGAACTGTGCCTGTTTGTTTAGATATTTAGAATGTACCTGGAGTGGACCCACCTCCCAAAGCCCTGTCTCTAGGGACCCATTCGGGGCACACGCAGTATGTAGTAGGAGCCACAATCGCAGTAGCTGCTGTCTTCTCTACAGATGTGCGTCTTCTGAGAAGACCGTTGCCCTGAGGAACAGGGGAGGTGCTGTGCACAGCCCCATTCAAACAGGAGCTCAGGATGTCTGTATCCTCAAGAAAAGACATCACATGCTGTAGCGGTTGCTCTTCAGAGCAATTCCTTTTTGTTATCTTTTCAAGGGGCAGTTGGTTTGGAATGCTGAGGGTGCTGACTGAAGAGGCTGGCTGTGGATGCGGAATAGTGCTTTTCCTTTCTTCCTTTTTCTTTCTGTCTGTCTGTGGTGGGTGGGGTTCAACCCAGGACCTGTGTATGCTGTGCAGTACTCTGCCACTAGCCACATCTGAGCCTTGCTTTGCATTGAGGCCTGCTGTAGAGTTCCAGCCCAAGTTTACCACCTTTTTGCAAGGTAGGACTGCTGTGGTGGAAGGGACTTCCCAGGGTTACCCTTGAGGTAGATAGTTGTTGAGGTAGAGCGCTGTTGGAAGACCGAGCCTCGCTGGCCGACCTGCTTGGGGCTCCTGCTGTCCTCTCAATACTTCTTACTACCCTTTTCTACTGAGCATCAGGCTGCCGTGCTCTCACGGATTAAGCTTGAGCGGGTGCCCATGAGGTGCTCCTGCTGGCTACTACGGCCAGGGGCATCGCCGCCCACTGACCTGCCACTGGGCCAGGGGAAGCAGTTCTTTTGCTCCTTTTGTCAGCAGCCTCACTCTTCCATCCTGAATGTCGCTGCCGAGTGCTGTCCACTTGGCTCTCAGTCCCTCTGGGAGCATGAGTTCCTTCCACATGACAGCGTCTTTTTCTGGCTCCTTTGCAGCACTCTGTCATCCTGCCCTGCTGTGTGTTTGAGCAGCCTCCTGGTGTCTTGCTAGGATTGTTTCAGTCCTCCTGGAGGGCATCCTGTGTGTGTTGTCTCTTGAGGGCCACCTCTAGTCCAGCAATCCCCTGCACCTTATACTCCCTAGTGGGCCCTTGTGCTGTGTGGGCGTGGCTTCCTCACCCAAACCTGCAGCTCAGACCCACCACACAAAGCAGGCACTGAACAAGAAGTAGCAACACAGAGCCCTGTCCTTCCTAAGTCAGAGCTGTGATTACCCTGGCTGAGTTAGGTTTTAGTTAGGGACCTATTAGTTAGGAACCTCATAGGCCCCTGAGAAGTCTGTTCATTCTTTGAAGACAGTGGGAGTACCGTGGTGGTACTAGCCCAAGACAGGGATGGAGTTGATTCTGGGCTCTTAAGCACCAGCGAGTCCCTGAGTAGTACAGGAGTGGAAACCACACTCTTCAGCTCACTTTGGTTGAGAGCAACAAAAAAACCCAGCTGAAGTAGGCCTTGTAGTTTGGGCAGAACCTGTGTCAGGAGCTGCGTGGCTATTAATTCATAGGTTGGACTCACTACAGGACATTTCTGTGTACTGCCTTCTAATAAGGAATCTGGATCCATTGGACACAGGATACTACACTTAGCAGCAAAAGCTAGTAATCCAGGAGCAGAGGAGAGCTGTGTGCTTGAGTGGGCAGGCGGATCGCTGGTACCAGGGATGTGGCAACATGGTTGCAGTTAGGTTTGGCTGTGAGAGGTGGGAAACACAAATAATAGCAGCTTTGTAGTGGAAGCAGCAGTGTGTGCGGTGCACAAACTCCTTCTAGCACCTGATAGGCTGCCTTGGTGACCAGGCTCCTGGTAAGAAGGAGACACATGGAGGTAGGGTGGGTGCTTTCTCTTGGAGATTCCCAGAAACTTCTGCAGGATTTGCTGTGTCTTACTGGTGAGAACTTAAAATCATTCAGCCACCTGAACCTGCCCGAGACTGAAGAATCCAGTCCTAGTTCTGAGCAGTCGTGTGCAGCCGCAAGTCCTGTTGAGCTGTTGGGTTGGGTTGCAGCCCCCAGCGAGCCTAGAGGCACTGACAAGAGTGCCTGCACCTGTGATGCTGGCAGAAGGTCCTAACGGAGCTAACAGTGCTGGATTTGGCCAGTAGTGAGAGATGTGGCCCTACTTGATTACAGTTGGGGGGCGTTCTGGTCAGGCTGGAAAAACAAGACTAAACAGGAATTTGACCAGTGCAAAGAAGAAATGGCCAGGTTGGAGCATCATGTGAGGGACCTGAGAGTGGTGAGGAAAGCTGCAGAGGGGTCTGTGTTTCCCAAGTCTGCCTGGTGTGAGCAGACAGGCCACTGGAACAGAGGCTCTGTAGGCACTGGGAGCTCTGCAGGCCTGAAGCGAGGAAGTTCCGTTAGGGCCCGCCAGGACCAAGCAGGAGCTTCGGCCAGGCAGTGGCTAGGGGACAGCCATAGATGCAAAGCCTGGGACCTCTTGCCCAGGACTAAGAAGAGCTGCTCTGCTCCTGGGTGGCGAAGCTGGGCTGTGCTTGCTCAGATCACAGCTGAGAACAGCCCTCGCCATGGCTTCGTCCTTGTTCCTCCTGGTATCTCTGTTGGATGAGCCAGCTGGGAGGATGGCGTTTGCAGGTGTTTTGGTAAGTCAGCCTTATGGCTGAAGAGAATGGAAGAGGGTCAGCAGAGGGTGGGAAGGGAGAGAGGGGTGGGGATGGCACAGAGGAGCCCTCCTGTTCTTTCAGCACCAAGTACAGCTGTTGCTGAAATAGCCTGTTGTATTTCAACATGACTAGCAAAGAATATGAAATTCTCAACATGTAGAAATGGCTGAAGATTTGGAAATGCTAATGAGCACGATTTGGTCACTGCACACTGTGCATGTATATGAAATTACCATCATGTGCCCCACAAAGGCACCCCCAGAAAAGACAATATGGTTCAAGGGGCCAGGGTATACTCCGTGCCTGGGCCCTTGCTTCGCAAGAGTAAGACTTTGGCTTTGATCCCCAGCACCAAAGAGAAAAAGAGAGCAGTTGAAGCTTAGTTCTTTAAGTACAGGGAGCCAGCTAACAGAAAATGGGCATGCATTTTATAGGTGGTGATAATTATCAGAATAAAGCCCTCCAAAGAAGTTTTAATAGTCCATTTTCTGTGGCTGTAACAAAGTACCCAAGCTTAAGTACTACAGAAAGTGACTTTATGTAACTTGTGTTTTTGAGCTGGGCAGTGCATGGTTGGTCACCCCTTAACTGGGTCCAGCTGCATGCATGGCATCATGAGGGAGCGTGTGCAGGACGGGGGTGCCACAGGGAGCTGCCTGGCACTTCATGACCGCCACACTCACAGGTCCCAGGAAGTCTGTTCATTCTTGAAGACAGCGCCCAGGGACCTAATCTCCTTCCATTTCTTTCCACCGCCTCTCACATCCACACACCAGGGACAGTTTCCAACTGAGTCCTGGGGAAGCAGCCCATGGCACACCATAGGCTGAGCGTTGCCCCTGTGAATGTGTTCAGTTGCAAGCAGGGGAAACCGAGACTGCAGTAGAATTGGTTGCTCAGAAGCTGACTTTTGGCCTGGAGGAGTAACCTAGATTACCCATGGGGCCCTATGACTGCACTGGGTCCTAGCCACAGTACAGGAGGGGAGAAGACAACTAGAAGATGCCTATAAGGAGACATGCCCTTGGTGCTGCGTGGGAGGATGTTGGAAGGCACTGAGAAAAAACAAAGTGCAAATTGCTCCAGAAGCTGGAAAGGACAAGGGAAAGCCTTCTGTGGAGCTTCCAGAGAAGAAGATGGCCTTGCTGGCCCTTGGTTGCAGCCCAGTGAGACCACTGGTCTCTGATCCCCTGCACTGGAAGACGAGTGCTTGCACACTCGAGGTTAATCTGTTACCAGGTGGCTTAGGTGGCAGCAGGTTCTTGAGCCCGTAGAAGATTGTTCTAGAGAAGAGATGCTGAGACTGGGGAGGGGGACTGTGGTGGCAGAGCAATTGCAGCAACAACAGGCTGGCGTCCAGGGAGGACAGGAGTCTGCTCTCCTTGGGCTGCGTTCCTGGGAAGGTTCCAGGAGGAGGTGCTCAGTCAGTTTTGGAGAACTAGACACAGGTGGAAAGGTCAGGTGGAAATTGGCCCCAGGGGCCAGATCGGAGGTGTGGGATGAGTGTAATTATCATTTTCATGCTTTATGGATAAATTTCTCCAGTGAATACCCTGAAGCAACCCTTTAAAAATCCAGTGCTCTATCACATGATTTCTTTTATATGAGAAACCCAGTGTATAAAGAACAAAATAAAAGGTACAGTAATAGCAAGCATAGAACCAGATCTTTCTCCAGTGGGAAGGAGATGGATGTAGAGGGCGAGGATGAAAGGACCAGGAGTGCTGCCTGTGCGTACCAGCCCTGGGGAACATGCACACCATGTGTGTACAACAAGTGCATGCAGACGGAGGAGAGAGTCCATGGGTCGCCCGCTGCAGATATAGAAGGAAAACCCAAAAACAGTGTTTCTTACTCTACTCTTGTAACATAGGTCACCTCTGAAACCAGATTAGATGGGGGTCTCCCACAAACAAAACAAAAACCACTTCTGCATCGGGTGCTCGATGGGTGTCCCCTGACTCAACCCAGCCTAATTCTGTCGCAGCACCTGGAGGTTGTTTGTACCGGATCCCATGGCTAGGTGCTTGGTCCCACATGTCTGTCCCTTCAGGGCTCGGTCCCACAAGACCCTGTCCCTTCAGGGCTCAGTCCCACATGACCCTGTCCCTTCAGACGCTCGTAGGAAGTCCAAGCCTCTTTGGCTTCTGACTAACCAGATACAAATTAGGGTTCCCATGGTACCTTCCTTGGGTTTCATTAACTCCCTAGAGCCAGTGACAGGATCGCAGGCACTAACAGATTATTAGAAAGGCTGTTGTAAAGGATGCAGATGAATAGCCAGGTGAAGAGGGAGGTACATGGAGAAGAGAGCAAAAGTCCCTAGCACGGACACTGCAGTCCCTGTGGAGGTCCCACACACACAGCACCCCTCCCTGAGCTCCTGAATGTGCTCAGCCATGTGCTTGGCTGTCCAGGTGCTCTTGGCAGCCGGAGCTCTGGGTTTTGTGGAGACCTTGCTGCCTAGCCGCAGTTGGTGCGGACAGCTGTGTAGACGCGAGATTGGGCAGCAGAGCGTGAGTGCGGGATAGGGGACTGGGTTGGGACACCTAGCAGGGCCTGTGAGTTGTGACTCTTCTTATAGCCTCTGTGCAGCAGTCCTTCCTCTCAGGCCTGGACACAGCCAGGTCTTACATCTATCTGCCCATTCACTATTGACCGGGTAGATGAGAATTCCCTTACAGTTAGCCCCAAGACAAAGGCTCAGAGAGAGTTTTTATTTCTGTGATTCACATTGAAGAAGAGAAATTATAGTTTGTGTGGGCTTCCTTGGGCAGAAAAAGGAGCAAGTGAGAAGGGTTAGGAGTAGGTCAGAGGGAGAGACTGAATCCTCGGCCCTATGACTTGGCTCAGTTCCCAAGCTGCTTCAGTAGCCAGAGACAGAAAGCCCAGCACTTTAATATTATAGGGATGTTGGGGTCAGACTGGGCCTTCAGAAGATTGCTCTTCTACTCAACCACGCCCTGTGCTGCCCCTGTGCTCTCCTGATGGGATCCAGAGACCTGCCCTGTTATGATGTGTAGGTTCAGAGAAAACTCTTTTAAATAAATGGAGCACATTCTAAACAAATAATAAGCACAGTGTGGTTAATGCTAAGCCAGTGTCATCATCTGTTACCAAGTACTTAGTACAGAATGTAGTCGTGTGCAGTGTGTTTCTGTTAAGACTGACACCGTCAAAAGCTCCTCTGTACCAGTGTCAGCACCAGCCTTGGGCGGTCCTGGTGCCTCTGAGTGTCCACCTATATTAGGGTCCAGAGGGCCCACCATGGGGTGCGTGGGTGCTGCTCCCATGGAGGTGTGTGGCCATGTGAGTGGATGTCAGAATTCCACACTTCTTCCTTGTGTTTAGCCTATTTTTGCTGCAGTTTTAATTTGTAGGCCGTTAAGTATTTTTAAAAAGTAATGCTAATTAAATAGATGGTTAAAGTGAACAGTGGCCTGCCATGTGTATTTTCTCCCCGCCCCTCTGGCATGGTTGCTCTCTCTGCCACCTGCTCACTCCAGGTCACAAGACGCTGCCACTGTGGGCCAGCACTATATCAGGGTTTATCAACTAAGTTGGGGTATGGACAGCCACTCCCCAAAAGAAGCACCTTCAGCTTTTGCTGCTTGTGACATTGTTACATCTGTTTTTAAATTCTTGGTTCCTGAATTCCTTTGTTTTTCATAATTAACTTTAGTGAATAAATTTCTGTTTCCTGAGAATTGGGAAAGGAACCAGTGTAAAATGTTCGACATCAAAGATTTCTCCCCACGTGGTCACACGCTCATCTCTCGTCTGTGTGTGGCACTGCTATCTCTCCGTGGTTGCTGTCTTGCCTGGTGCATCGTGCTGCGGGAGGTGAGCTTACCAGGCAAGAGCTCTTTCAGTGAAGACTCCTGCATCCGCTGAGAATTTTAAATCTTATAAAAATGTGTGACGTGATGCATAGAAAACTGACTTCCATAAGCCACACATAAAAACCACTTTAAGTATAATTATTCTATGCTGTTTTCCAGAAAGGAAAAGATTGAAACAAGAGATCTCATTCATACTGAGTCAGCCAGCTAACTGTTCTGTTCTCTTTGCTGTTGCCTTTGCATTTGATCAAAATAGGATTTATGTGTGTCAGTACCACTGCAAGACAGAGCCTCAGCTCTCTGAAAGGCTGAGCCACAGGCAGAGTGCCCTGCGCCATGGGCAGGAGGGTCAGCTGCAAACACGCTGCTGTGTGTCTGCTGGGAGCAGCTGTTCTCTTCTGGTCATCTGCCTTCTGGAAAGCCATCACCCAGGCCACACAGGGAAGAAAGCTGTGTGGCCGGCTGGTGCACGCTCCGTGCTCTGCTCTGCCCTGAGGCCTCAAAGGCTGCTGGCTGGGAAGAGCTGCTTTGTGTGGTTGTGCTCACGCCTCTGCCTCTGCTCTGCCAGCCCAGGAGAGCATGCTAGGAGTGATGAGGTGTGCGCACTCCCTGAGAGACGGCGGCATCCTGTGGTCTCCTCCTGTCCTCCCTGCCTGCCTTCTTCCTTGCCATCCTCTTTCTCACTCTCCTCTGCCTTTCTCTCCATGCCCTCCCCTCCCTTCTCTTCCCCCTCTCTGTCCCTATAAATGTTTAGCCTTTATGCAGAGATTGGTAATTAAATGTATTCTCTTCACGGTAGTACTTGATGTGATTTAGCCACAGGAAACTTGCCCTGAGGAGAATCCTCATTTGAAAGGGGAGTTATTTTCATACTGTGGCTAAAGAGACTGCCATTTTCATGCCCACACAGCGCTAGAAAAGTCTGCTTTGGCCAGACTGCTCAGTGGTCTAAAGTGCCTACCCAGGCAAGCATAGGCAGGCAGAGAGGACTGAGGTTCGATCCCTGGCACTACAGGATGCACCAGCCCCACCCTCAGGCTGGGCTGAGCCGGCAAAAGAAAAAAAAAAAAAAAGACACAAAAGCCTGCTCACTGGTTGGATTAGTCATGTTGGACTGCCCTTAATATGTGTTAGCAGAGAGATGGTGAGGTCACAGTGGGCCCCCAACTGCTTTAATTATGACGATAGATGCTGTCATTGTTGGCTCATTTCCAGTGATGATTTGCACGAATTCCAGGTAGTTGAGTATTCAGTACATAAGCCCTGCACTGCTGGAGTCAAGTATAGAGACTTGTTTTTTTTCTGAGGTGTGCATGAATTCTGTCCTTAAGTTTGAGTGATAAATTTACAGTGCCCTTTGAGAAGTAAAAGCATATGGGGGATAAAGTCTGTGCACAGATATTAATACAAGAGTTGTCAAATTTTTGGTATTGTGACTTATACTTCTTAAAATTATTGAGAACCTCAGGGCTTTTTTTTTCAGTGTAGATTATATCTATTGTTATTTACCTATTGAAAATTAATGTGAAGTTATTTTTATTTTTTCTCCATTTTAGGAAAGGGTCTACAGGGTGTTGAGGGTCTCACTGTTAGATTAGGCTCATAATGATTTTCCAGCTTACAGCCTCCCAAATGCTGGGATTATAGGTGTGCACCACCATACCCAGTCTCAGTCGCTGTCTCAGCGGCAAGCCACGAGATCAAACCCCTGGCCCCTGTGTCTGCTTGCAGGAGCTTTAATCCACTGAGCTATTTGGCTGGCCCTGAAGTTGTTTTTAAATACAAATGTAAAAATATTTACCAGTATATGTAAAAATAATATTTATTACCTGATAACATAAACTGTTTATGAAAGACGGACTTTACTAAACACAAATGTGGTGAAGACAGGCGGCGCTTGACTTTCTCATCACTCTCTCAAGTGCCTGCCTGCCTGCCTGCCTGCCTGCCTGCCTGTCTGCCTGCCTGCCTGCCTGGTGAAAGGCAGCCGTCCTCCTGTGCAAGTCTGTGCTCTGTGTGTCATATGGTGCAGCCTCTGGAGAGCTGGTGAGGGCAAGCCCAAGGGGTCTGTAGTAGTTTTATCTTTGAACCTCTAGGAGGCCTGGTCCTTAAGAGGTGCTGAGTCCCTTCTGTGAGAACCTGAGCAGTGGTGGCTACTGCCTTCTAAAAGGACCACCACACTGCTTGACTTAGCTCTGAAAATGTTCTGCTCTTCTTGTTTCAGCAGCTGTGGTCTTCTGTTGCCTTTAGCCTAAGTTTCTTGATTTGTGCTGCAACATATACAGAGGTCAGCTTCATGATTGAACAGGGAGACTCTGAGCTGTGTCTCCAGGCCCTGGCCTAGGGCCTTTGATCTGGGGAGTGCATCTGCAGGTCACCTGCATGGACATGGTGAGACAGGAGGTAGGTTTATGCCTCCCCAGCATGGGTTGCTTGACTGTGTGGAAGACTGTGGTGGTTGATTTTCACAAAAGGATTTAAGGGGCTGGGGACATGACTCAGTAGAATAAGTGCTTCCCTGGCAAGCGGAAGGGCCTGAGTTCAATCCCCAGTTCCACCAAAAAAAAAGACAAGGAAAGGATTTAAAGCATGATGGAAGGAATAAACAAGATTGTCGGTGTGGTGTTAATAGCTTGTTAAATGTTCACTTTATTTTCTATTTTCTCCTTTGTGATCTATATTGCTTCATAATATCTGGCCTCTATGTTATGTGATGTTTGCAAAGCTATTAAACATAGCTGAGCTCTTTCTCACTCACACCTGGGTCGGGTTCCATGCTGCTCGGCCTTTTCCTTTACACCTGAGACTGGACGACAACTTGCCTGCCTGCGTCTCATCCTGTTTGGTGTCATCATTTACCCCCATTCCCCATGATACGAAAGAGCCCTTCAGCCCCTTCTCTGACAGCGAGTTAGCATCAGTCTCTCCTTGACTTGACGCCAGAGAAGTCTTTCTAGACCTTCCTGACCTTGGGGTTCTAGGCAGACTGAGTCAGGTGCAGCCAGCATAGTGTTTCTTTCCAGATCCTGATTGTTTTTTTCTGTGGGATATAGTTTGTTCTTCAAGTGGCTAAGCCAAGCAAAGTGGGGTTTATTTTAATGAATTTACATAGGCATATGCAGCCTATGTCTGTCACATTTAGTAGTCCAGCACCGAGGGTACCTGGAAAATTCTTTTTTAAAATTTTTGCCACATAATAATTCGCACACAATTCTGGGGTGCAGTGTGATGAGTCTATGCATGTATTCAGTGTGCAGTGATCAAATCGGGGTGATTTGCATTTCTTTATATGGGGAACTTTTAAGCTCTCTTTCAGTCATTTAGAAATCTGTAATAGATTGTGAACTGTAGTCATGTGCTGTGCTGTAGAATGCTAGAAGACATTTCTCCTCTGACTGTCTGATGGTACCTGTGACCCTGACTCTCAGTCCCCCTTACCTCCTCCTCTGCCCAGCCTCAAGTGACCTAAGTTAGTCCATTCTCTACTTAGATGGCATGAACTTCTGTAGTCCCATAGATGATTGAGAGCATGACTGTTTGTCCTTTTATGCCTTATTTTACATAATGTCTCCTAGTTCTGTCCATGTTGCCACATGTGACAGTATTTCATTCATTTTATGGGCTCCATAACAGTCTGTTTTATGTATATCTGTGTTTATTCATTTGTCTGTTGGTAAGTGTGTGTTTGTTCCCTGTCACGGCTGTTGTAAATAGTGCTGCATTAGCTACTGTGTTAGAGATCTCACTGGCTTTTTTTTTTTTTTTTTTTTTTTTTTTTTTTTTTTTTTTTTTTTTTTTTTTTTTTTTTTTTTTTTTTTTTTTTTTTTTTTTTTTTTTTTTTTTTTTTTTTTTTTTTTTTTTTTTTTTTTTTTTTTTTTTTTTTTTTTTTTTT